>JAMKCH010030011.1:0-184490 GCA_023653785.1 Ophioderma brevispina
GGTTTCCGGTTAAGTCTTGGCTCATCGAGGGTAACATGGCGGTAATTACTTTAAAGGTGCGTGTTCCGATCGTCTTTGGGACCCCCTGTTTACCCGGGGGGAAAAAAGTAGGGTCGATTTTGATATCAGATGAAAGCGTATTTTTCTCATTGACGTCCTGATTTGAGCCCTCACATCCATTCATTCTCAAGATTAAACAAAAGAATGCCGTTTTAGTGGTTACCACCAATTTACACAGTATTGAATAGGGCTTTGCAACTGCAATTTAGCGCGTCTACTCATAAAAACCGCAAGTTTGTTTCCCCCGGTACTTGATGGGGTGTAGTGCATGTGCCAGTCTTTCATATCAAGTAGAGACACATACACATAAATCGTAACAAGCACCTTTAACTAGCGACAATTTGTTACCCATAATAAATTCCGCAATACTGTGAAGCAAGAATTCAGTATGTATCAATGCCGACTGAACCGCCTTCCCCCTCTGTTGGATAGAGCCCTCAATCACCAGATATTGATCTGTATCTGTATTTGCTCATAATTCTGTTTATTTGGAGCACTGATTTAGAGAAAACCCTGTTAAGTCTTCGAAAGCGCAGAAGCGAGGATGCAAGTTGATGGGACTTTGGTTCCGCTGGCGAGTGCCAATTGTGTAATACTTGCTAGAAGCTCATAAGCGAATACACAATCGTGACGTCCCACCTCACAGCGCCCCATTCATATTTTGGACTTTCGCTGAAGTGGTGTTGCAATTGCTTTGAAAGACATTTTCATTTAGGCTCTTGTAACCATCGTGAAGTAGGCTAGAATATGACACCGTTTACATATAATCGCATAAAAATAGCTTTCCATTGGTATCTATCTTATCATGCCGTCCCAGCAATGAGGATCACCTTTAAAACAACTAATGATGACGTAACACGTACATTGCGCCTATCTCCCGCTATTTCACATTGTAAGGCCGTTTCCAGCAGCCGTTTTAATTATTATCGAGGATCCCCGATACTATTATTCTTGTACAAAATTCCTTTCGTTTGTGACACATAGACATTCTAGAGCTTAACCATTCACGTATAGTTTACTAGCCAGGTTACCAATGCAACAGTGTAAAAATCTTCCAAATTTTTTTAACATTGGGGCGCCCTTCAAAAATGTGCTCTTTGTTTAATTGCTCATGATCTTACGTAAGATCTTTTAACAAGGTTTAAGAGATGAATTTTTTAAATGTCACGGGACCGAGACTTGCCATAGTAAAGCACGTTCAGTTTCCCCAATTACCATTGGAAATCCCCATGCCCAAATCGAGGCAGATCGTGTCCTACCCCCCTGTCCGTCACCCCACGCATATCCATCACCCATCCTCCAAAACTTCCAATATAGCGTATTTGCCAATCATTATCACGTTCGTTCGATTAATTCCATTTGGCGAAATGCACTTGTAAACATGGCGACAATGGAACAAAAATACCGCAGTTCTTCCGTAAGCTGCGGCCCTTCACTAACAACTCTGGGCATGGCCAATAACAAGGACGCGTACGAAATTGGAGATGCGTTAGGTATTTAAATGTCTGTTTTTCTCAATATTATTTTTTTTTTTTCTTTTTGACGCCCCGAGTTTGGTCACTCGGCCCAAAACCAACTCGGCCCATAGGCAAGAGTAGCTATGTTAGCACTTCGCGTTTAAGCCGTTATTTAATCCTGGTGACACACAAAATACGCCACTTCACCCCCTCACTGCTGCGTAATTTTGTCCACTTCTTCCTCCAAAAATTCATGAAGATGTTTATTATACCCGAGAGTTGTATATCTTTCACAATTTTCCTGACATTGAAGATGTTTTGGGCGTACAGTGATGATCTTTCGCGAGAGGCGATTGCCAAACAAAAAGCCTTCAATTGTCGATCGGCCATTTTGATCTCAAGTGACCCGGAAGAGACGCTGCATCATGCATGGTCTTAAAATTGCTTCACTCTGGTAAAATATTTGACCGTTTAACTTGGTTTAAACGGTCAAGATGTGACCCAGAAAGGTCAAAAATGACGTCAAGTGTTTCTCGGAAATTAATCCTTGTGGTATACCTGAAAAATTCTTTTTTTGGGGGTTGGATCACGACAAATTATCAATTTTGGGTGCATTTATGACCATATTTTAGCATGTAAAACCTTGCGGGGATCTGTTTGAGGCCTTTGATTGTTTAGGTTTTTTGGATTTTGTTTTCCACCTAAAATGGTTCACTTTCAGGCTGGAGAGTGTGGCGAAAAATGGCGGGCGTTGTGTAATAAAAAGTAAACCAAATTGGTGGCGGTGCAAATCCGACCGCATGTTGAACGCGTGCGTTACGACCACTTGGCACTAATGTGATGTTTGTGTTGCCATTGGTCGTCAGGCACCGTACGGTCGCGACGTGAATTGGCGATGACCCATATAACAAACGATAATGCCAAGGTTTGAAGGACAATTCTCAAGAAGGAAGGAGATATTGAAACGATTTTTTCACTACTGGCTTTCTGAGATTGTGATTTTTTATAAATATTGCTCACTTTCATACAATTAAATTTTTTTAAAATAAGTGTAACATAGCTACCAAGAGTAGATTTACCAACACACCTGCAGCCCTATTCTGCCATGTATTAAAATTGATACGTAAAATTACTGTCACTGGACATGTAACCGCAAAAGACGACATAGACTTTCCAATATTACTTACATCTTCTTCTTATGTTTCAGCTGTTCATTTCAAATATTTCATTCATTTTTGTTTCCCATGGCGGTGAATTTTGACGGACCGGAAATTTCCACCGTCGGCTCAACGGCCATTAGTTCATAGGTGTTCCACAGAAGGATCTATTTTGTTAAAAAATCATCTCTGTTTTAGCTAATTGTGCAAACTGATCAGCTACCTGGATCTCAAATGGATCGCAAAATGCGTCTATGTTTTTTTGGGGAAATCGATCCAATGTTTAGGATTTTAGAGGCTGTTTTTCAGCATTTTCAGAGGTTTTGAGGAATTGGTGGGTTTGCAGGCATTTCCACAGGTTAAATTTAAGTGCAACGCTTTCAAAACTTATTTCGTTGTGTGCTTTAAGGTTTTTGACAAGAAACGTGCAAATTTCATCGGCCGCCAATGATTGCAATGCTGTTATGGCTTTGAAGATGATCATGTCCCACGCATGTTTAATGCATTTTCGCGCGAATTCAGCCAGTTTATATGACCGTGATGCTTGTGCCAGTTATGGCGCCAATAACTCCTTCTTCCGGGACATTCTTATATCTAATTCTTTAAATGGGATAGTTTTAACCAAAAAAGGTTTATGGTGTCCTAGACTCCTATGACATGGTTTTTTTATTGTGGTCACACAATTTATCCCAATGCTGTTTCTTGTTTGTATTCCTGTATCCGGGGTGGGGGGGGGGGGGGGTGCATGTGGTATCCAAACCCATTTCTCTTCATTGCATTCTACCCATCTCATTTAGTTGTTTCTATTTTTTTAAGTTTTAACATATTTTATTTTAATTGACCCTCGGACATGTTCACATCATTATTTGACATCATTAATTGATGAGTAGAGTGGTTGTATTGGTCACACATGTCATTTCCCTTTGCGGCAGAATTTTTGAAATATTGTAGAAATGGAAAGTTGAAATGGATAACTCTTCACAGGAACCAGATATTTGAATGAGATTTGACACCATTGGATTTGGTCTCGTCTCAAGCTTTCATTTGATATATAATTTGATAGGGTAATGGTAATTTTTTCATTTTGGGTTTATATCGTACCAAGAGTATTAAGAAAATAAACATGGAAAGGTGGAATTTCTGGAACAAGCTGAAAATGTCAGAATTGGTTGCAGAAATGTTCTGAATAATCATACTCAAAGTCCCCACAAATCCTCTTTGTGCATTTCAAAATAAGGGGGCAAGTTTGTACAGGGAAATAACGTAATATTTCAATTGTCCTTAAATGTGTTCCAACTTTTTGTCATGTCCCAAGGATTTAAAACAAGTTATATTTTGCCGCTATCTATGGCTTTAGTTAATAACTATTGGTGAAAAAGGCTCAAGTTCATCCTGGGGGTAAATTTTTCAGAATGGTCGTATTCTTTTTCTGAAAGATGTGTCAATTCTTCTCTAGTTTTGTACATGAACCGCCACCACATGAATATTTTAAACATGTGATGGTAATTACTTGCAAAATTACGGGGCCAAGTGTGATGGGGTTCTAAAGGCGCTATGGGGGTCACTGCTTCTGCTCTTATATGTCAATATTGATCAATGTAGGTGATTTGAAGGAACATTTTCTTTTTAATTATGACTCTACAGCAATTTGAATCTGGTTTTCAAGGAAATTGGATCATTGTGAAAGATTTACCACCCCCAGGGCCAGGATGACCTTGAATGATTTAGGTCTGTAATACTTAAACTACAGTTGGTAAGATAGTGCTCTAATCTTCACTTACTACCCGCTCCAGTGTGTCTATTTGTTAACGTAAATAAACAATGTGTTTTCTGTTTAGGTTAGTTAGCGTGCTAGTTGTATTTGCTCATGTTTTTGCTCATTTGAAATATTTAACTCTTCACCATAACAAAAATGAATATAAAAAATCTTTTATATACACAAAACGATTTATTCTCTATGGCGGATGTTGTTATAGGGCCCTTCACGGAAGGTAAATTAGATTGAATGACTTTTGTTGTTGTCCCTCCGATCATCCAAGCATGAGAAAACATACAATGCATGCACCTGGTTCACCTGAACCTTTCAGCTTTTCTACAGGTGATTCCTGGAGTAGTCTCTGCATGCTTGGGTTGTTCTGGAGGCCAGGTCTGGCCAAGATAACCTATGACCTTCCGTGCAAGCGCCCTATTAAAAAGGTGAATTCTAGCATATACCCAAATCAATATATCTAAATAAAAAGTCTCTAATGACGTCATCAGTGACTCATCACTTTCAAGTTTTAATATAATACGTAACTCAAAATTCTTCACCCTAACACACCTACATATTAGTACTATAGGGACCTACACACATGTCCATACGGACCTATACTTAATACACATAGCCTATGGGAATAAAAAGCACGACCGCAATCGAATGAAAGTGACACTGCAGTAGCCGCCTTTGCAATTATTTAAAGTAAAAAAACAGAACTCAATCCACATGTCAAAATTTCAAACATAAACTTTATCACAAAATTCCCACTACTTAGCTGTAAACCACCCAGTGAGCAAACACAACGGCGCTGAGTAGGACCAAAAGACCCCTCAGCACACGAGTTTAGCCACTGCCATGCTTGATAACATAATAGCTCACAGTGGGGGGTTAAATAATTGCTTTTGATACACTAGCCGCTAACCTCAACATAACAAAACACATGTTTATTTACAGTAGAAACATGACCACTGGCTGCTGGTAAGTGAAGATCGAGCACTGTTTTGACGTAAAATATCCATAGACTGTCTCATGAATATTGTTTCAACCCGTGAGAGGGTAAATGGTTGATAGGTTAGTGTGAATTTCACTGCGATTTTGGGGCGATTTCTAATTTACAATATATCTGAATCGGTATCTTGATCGTTCCGATTTCAAACACTGTTATATCGGAGACCGCAGTACCTATCTGGGGCTGGATCGGCCATCACTAATAGGGATGAAATCTTTCTAATCCATCATTCTTCTAAAGCAACCAGACTAGATTAGATAGCTCCCGTGAACACTTTCGAACAAGGTTAATTTTTTTTGGAAGAGGGCAGGGCTTGAAAAATGAGGGAAATTATGGGGTAAAACAGACAAGGTTAAACAACTTTTAAAAATCGCCAAAAATCGGCAACATTTCTGGCCTGAAAAGACACCAAACATGTAAAAACACACTCGTTCTAAAGTGAAGACGCCATTAAAATGGCCGAACTACTTTTGGTAACCCATCCCTGATTGGTCCAAAAGTTAGAGGAACAACCAAGAGGCATCCCGATTGGGTAAACAGCGTGTTTTGGCATAGAATACGCGCACGCTAAATTACGCGGTGCAAGCCTCATCGGGAGTGTTTATCGGCATGTCAGTAGCTTGAAAATGGATTTTTTTTGGATCATTTTTCTTCAACTTAAGGACTATTTTAAAACAAAAATGTGTTTTAAAGCAGCCATTGGATAGAAGAGGGTTTTCTGAAGGTGAGTGGATCGATTTTGGGGTAATTAAGTAGTATTTAACCAGTAAACCATGTAGGGTCCTAAACTACACTTTTGCCATATTTATTTTCATCGAAGAAACAGAATTGCAGGAGATAAATAACAAGTACAAGTAGGTGCATGATAAATACTGCGGCCATTAGGGTTATTTTTCTTAGTGTAATTGACTTCCGACGCAGCACTGCGTCGACAAGTCCATGAGTCTATACACTTTTTACAGTGCTTGATTGCTACGGCTTTTCAATGCATTATTGGCCTTTACGTCGTGCCCACATGTCAAAAAACGACGTAAAGGTTCCCTGTACTAGCCCAATAACAACACCAACTCGGCCCACGTTTTTTACCAACTCGGCCCAAAACCAAGTCGGCCCCAAACACAGATTTCTATTTATAACACTAGATAGCAAACGCCAGCTCAAAAGCCGTAACCATCTTTTCCCGCAGCGCGTACTTATTTCCATAGCGTGGTGTACCAATTTATTCATATATTCACTGATTTCCATAGCGTGGTGTACCAATTTATTCATGTATTCAAGCATTTGCATAGAACGATGTACCGTTTCCAGGCCAACAGGTTACGGCGCATGCGCGTACGCATGCGATTTTCGAATGGATACCGTAATGAATATTTATAATTTTCAAAACAGGGTTACGGTGGCCGCCTATTCTTCATCGTGGGCGTACGGCATCTCTGTTATTAATATCTATGGCCCCAAACCAAGTCGGCCCAAAACCAAGTCGGCCCAAAACCAAGTCGGCCCAAAACCAAGTCGGCCCAAAACCAAGTCGGCCCAAATACCGAATCAGCCATTTAGGCACAACTTTTACCTTGTAAATATTTTATTTTTCTCAGAATTTGACATAGGGCTGTCTACTCATCCGGGTCACTTGCTGGTGCTTAGCCTTTATCATCGGCCCTCGTTTCGCAGTATCACTTCGCAACACACAACACTGCGCGTAGGCCTACTTTCTAATAACTCCGAATCTTATTCATCCCAGCCCGGGGTGATAAACGTGTGTTCTATGGTCGTTTGCGTTTGGCACCCTTTATGACCATTTCTTTGGATTGTTTCTAGCATGCAAGTGAAACGAATAGGTATGCTGAAATGGCATGTTATTTCCTCATAACTATACTCTGTCAGAATTGTTCAGAGTTATTTAACGTGCGCCGAGCGTGACATGCGTCAACACGGAAGTGAATGCCGGATTGGCTTGTCGAATAGGTCGGCCTCCTCATTGGTTAATCTCGAATGAGACTAACCATAGACTCCACCCCGGGATGAATTTAGTATTCTGCCACAACTTAAAATCGGCACCTTTAACATGCGATTTATTCCGTTAACGTTGCCGAATTCGTAGCCTGTGGTAGAATACTAAATTCTTTCCTCCGCCCCTTTTATGCAGATATTACGACGCGCGCTTTGCCCACCTCTGAACAATTCTGGCAGCAACTGTAGTGGCTACCATTTCAGTCTCCTCACTAGGAGAATAGAAACGGTTACATACATGACATAGGCCCATTTTTGGTTACACATGGTTACAAATGATTACCGGTGGTTACAAATGGTTGCAGACGGTTACAGTGTAACTGTAACCGTTTGATGGTTACACCATAACCATTTTGGTTACTGTGAAACCAACCTTAGATTGATCTCTCCAATATCGGTTACACTCCAACTGTTTGTAACCTGGAATTGTAACTGTTTGTAACCAAGTGAAACCTTCTCCCACTCCAACTACGTAACTTGACTGACAGGGGAAATCAATAATGCCTCTTCACAGAAAGCACAATAATGGGACCAGAAATCTACCACAAGGGGGGAAAATAATTTCTATTAATGTGTTAATGTTTAACTAGTTTTACCTTTTCTTTTCAAGTTGAGGTGAAAAAAATATAACTTTTTCCGTTTAATTATTTCCACGATACGATATTAGTTTGAGAATACCATTGGAGTATGTAGGAAATGTGTAACATTTTTAAAATTAGAACAAAGTATTGCAGATTGGTCTACTATGGCTTGTAATCCTACAAATAGCAGCAAGGTTTTACCATGGTAAAATCATATTGTACATGTAATATATTACCAATTCTGTAAAACACAACATAACAATACTGCTAATGTGACATGTCAAGGATGGATACATGCGAAATGAATGGTAACGTTAGCACTCCTGCCCTTGTGTAACTTTTAACCAATTATCTATATTAGCCACGGTGAAAACTGCCATATTTTGGTATCTGCTATTTCTATGCACAATAAACGGTCCCCAAAAAATAAGTCCCCCTCTGGGATGAGCAGACTTTGTCTATGAAAAAACTCAATTTGATGGGTATGATTTCATCGCATCAAGTAATTTATTGTTTACAGGAAACATTTGTTCATGTAATACAGTTCATCTTTTCTTGAAAGGTAGTGCCTTTTAACAACAAGCATGATTGTGTAAAAATGATGGTTTTCAAACCAGACCAAAAAAAAGTTGCACTTTTCAACTTTATTAAAGTGCCAACATGTTTACAAAAAGTTCATTACTTTAAGTTGCTGCAGTTTTAGTTGAGCGATGTTTCAAACTGTTCATTTAACATAACGATTCTTTCCATTCTTTGTCGATGACCATCATCAACTTCACCATTTTTCTTGGTCTCCTTGCACGTAGGCCATATTCATTGACTCTATTCCTGTTTGGAGACAGATTGCGTTTCTCGGTTGCCCTCGTCTTCTGTGTACACGCCCTCTAATTTGACGAGTTGAAAAAGAAGAATAGTGAGACGAGTCATTATTTTTATTAACATTATTTTGGCTTAATTCAATTGTTATCGCAAATGATTATGCAAAATGTTATTCCTTTATTTTAAATTACTAACCTGTAATCTTGCACCGGGTATTTGCCATGTTAATGATGGACATGTCCTGCCATACTGTTGTGCAGCGGGGTCCCCCATGACGAGGCAAATCTTTGACCTTACCAGCTGCATTCTCCTTGCAATCCCTTTTACAGAACCCCTTCTTCCAGAAAAGCAGTGCATCTCACTCGTTCTAACTCAGTTTAACAACCCATTGCAAGAGAAATCACATTGCCAAATGTGTCATGAAAGATTTCTTGCATTCATCAATCATCAATCAGTTCATTCTTAAAGCATTCATTTAAATTTAGCTTCTCTTTACATGACCCACACCTGAATCAATTCATAAAGCATTATCTTTTCTTTTCATAACCCATAACCTGTGTCACTTCTTGCCCTCATCATTACGAAAAGCATTATGTAATCGGGATTACAAGGCTGAATAATTTGGCAGTGCATTTCAAATTGTTTATGCATTAAGGACCACATTAAAGGGTTCCATTTCACATTATGTTGCAATAAGTTGCCAACAAGTTAAAAGTGCAACTTTTTTTGGCCTGTTTTGAAATCATCATTTTTACACAAATGCTTGTTGTTAGAAAAAGGCATTATCTTTCAACAAATGATGAACTGTATTACATGGGAAAATGTTTCCTGTAAACAATCAATTATTTAATGGGAAGAAATACACCCATCAAAGTGAGTTTTATCATGACAAAGTCTGGTCATCCAAGAGGGGGACTTATTTTTGGGGGACCGTTTTTTTCATAGCACCATTGCCATCAAAAGAATAATAACTTTAGCAGGTCTCCATCCAAATTCTGTCACGATTAAACAACTTCCGTCAAATAATTAGTAACGTTGGCGTAATACGACGATCGACATTGGATAGCGCCATCATGCATGTACCCACTGCGACAACATCGTGCACGCGTAATCTATACAGTATGTGTACCGTATCTATATATGGTACCACATCTCTGGTTGTAGCCCCTCGGTCAACAACTTTGAGATGTGGGCAGTAGTATTCAAAAGAACCCACAAAGCTAACGTGTGACAATGGGTGACAGGAGACAACAAAAAATTAAGAAATTTCTACAAGAAATATGCGCCACTTACCGATATCTCAGGGACTAATAACGACTTGTTACCAAAGTTTCCACTCCTTATGAACGATCCCTTACTGCAAAGAAAAATCAGCAATGTTAAATCCCGGTGTCAGATATTCACATCGGTCACATGTCTTGTTTAGCCAAAATGGTGGGGATTGATCGTATCACATCTTTGATGGACAGCTGACATCGGAAATTCCCGAACATTCAGTCACATGATTGTATCTCTTCCCAACCAACGCAATACAGTGTGTGCGTGGTTTGTAACACAATAGCGTTTCGGCCTGTACGGCAGAGAGACTTCTTTTCTGGTCTTCGACGTCAATTCCCAAACAAAAATAATAGCACATGTTTTGATGCTCGTCGGAGAAATCTACATCACTGATAACTCACGTTTTCCAGAAGTTTTACGCTATTTTTCAATATTGCAATGGACTTAAAGAAATTATAGTGGGACATATGGATGGCTGAGTCTACTACTACCTGTTGATGCAGTATAGTATGGAAATGGTAAGTGCCTCCTACTTGGGACTTTGCATTACCCCAAAAATTTGATGTCATTGTTTCGGCAGGCTGGAATAGCTTTCGTACGTACCATACTTTGCGACCACTATTGTATCATGCATTGATCATCTATCGTGAATTACCAAACAAGTACAATTTACATTGAATTTTCACACACGCTCAGGTTGCGTGGCCCATAGACTGCACCATTCTGTTGCTATTGTACTTGTAATAATATTTGACGGAAAATGAAGTAGGTGGTGGTACAAGATTATACAAAAAATAAACATATCTATTCAATTCGCACTGCCGCGTTGACATGACGGCCACCAGCCATGATGGAAATTGATAGATGTTGATCGATCTTGGGACCTGGATGTTTGGTCCCGGAGGAGATTTGAAAAATTGCTATTGTTTATTGCCAAAATGTTGACGGATGGTGGTAACAATAGCAAAAAACAAATTTCGTATTTTGCATCACAAAACGATGGATTTTTTGCATATTTTTTTGTTTTAAGTTATTCAAATTGATTTGCTACCTTTAACGAAAACCATAAAGGCAACTTATGAATTATTCCCAAGCTGGCGTCGTTCACATGTAAAAAACAACTAAAGTAATGAAGATCAACGGGTGACCCCCTCGGATCTTCTTGTTATTTCTCTACCAATGTTGCCTTATAGTCAACTAATACCTACCAAGGTTTTCAAGGTCCTGCGTCATTTTGTTTTTTCACGACGCCCCTTGAAAACGTTGGGTGGGGGTGCCATTTTTCCAACAAAATTGAGCATTATTTTAAAATGCTGACTTTGGTGGCCAATAGTTCTTAACTATAGTGCTTTTCTAAACCCAACATCACTTATATCAGCTGTCTGTGACCCAACTGCACAATCCAAGTGAAAAAAGTGATTGCGGCAAAGGCATGTAAATTTGCGGGCTTTCCCCCCCCCCCCAGGATAGCAATCAAAATACAGTCTCAATTACATACCCTCAACTTTTGACCCCCCTCTAAAATAGTATTTTCCCTTAACTTAAGTCACTTTCTTGGTTACAGTTACAAGTTACTAAATTGTCTACATCACCACACCCTTATCTAGAAATTTATGAAACACTCATTTTTGCACAGCGCCCTCGGCAAAGTCAATTTTTTTCAGAAAAAATCTCATTCTTCGGGGGGCCCAAATCCCATGTGGATCATGTATTTTTTTCTGCACATTGTATTTGAGTAGTCTGTTATGAACCCTTTGTGATATTTAAGTAGTGCCACAGCCATTTTGGCTTTGTTGACTTAGAATACGAAGGGGTTCGAACTTCAAGTTTATTAATGTGCAAATCTTTTGCTAGGGTGCAGAACGGCAACCATGCAAAAGTATAATTTTCATTCTCCGTTAATACATATGGTAAGAAAATGTTGTTTTATGGTTGTTTAATTGAAATATTGCATCAGTAGTCAATATTATTGAGACCATTTGGTCAAACATTTATCTAATTTACAGCAAATGTAGCCCCCCACCGCACTCCCCCTTCACATAATCTAATATATTTTGAAATGATTTGAACACATTAGTTTTGTTTTTTTCCTTTACTTTGAGTCTGAACAATATAAAACCAAGTGTGTTTATAAAAGCATTGTGTTGTGTCTTGGTAGTTAACCTTGTAGACTTCATAAAATAAAATTTACAGTTATAAATGGAAGGCTTAATAAAAATTTTAATATTAGTGCAGTTAGTTCACCTGTGTGACTGGACCTGCGTGACCTTTGACCTGCCATGTGACATTTGACTTCAGCAACTGTCTGATGCTCAGGTCAAGTTCTTGGCCCAAATTTGATTTTCAAGGGCATTCCTACCAATTGACCTCACATGACCATTGACCTGCAGGGTCGACTTCAAAAGCCCAAAACAACCCTAAAACTTAGGTTCCCGCCAAATGTGTCAAATATCAGTTCCATACGTTAATAAAAGCACAACGAAACGTATAGCCAGATAGGCACAAACTCATATTGTTTTTTTTGTAAGTGTAGGCCTAGATACATTAGATACATTTTATTAACATTTTGTAGATTGATAAAAAATTAGTGGGATTACCTGATTTATCAAATTATGAGGTAAGTGGGATCAGAGGGACTAAATTGCTGTAAAACAGACCAAATGTGACAAAAATTGTTATCAAATAGTAATGGATTGAGTGCAGTTAATCACATAAACAACCACAAACAGCATTATTTTAACCTTATGTATTACCCAAGTTGAAAAGGACTTTCAAAGTTGCCGAATTCTGCAACCTTGCATCAATTGAGCTACGAGTTGAAAACTGAAGTTCGACCCCGGAGGTGCTACTCTTCCCTTTTTCTATCACAAAGCAAAATGGATGTTGGCACTATTTAAATTACAAGGGTTATATGTCGACAACCTGAATTACCCAAATTTGCAGAAATAAAATACATTATCCCAAATGGGATTTAGGCCCCCCTGAAGATGAGATTTTTCTGAAATACTGAGTTTGCGAGGGCGCTGTTCAAAAAAAGAGCACATCACAAACTCTAGATAAGGGAATGTGATGTAGTCCATGGTTACTTTATAACTATAACCAAGAAATTTAGTAATTTAAGGAAATACTATTTTAGGGGGTCAATTAGAGGTTTGTAATTGAGGACTCTATTTTACGGCCTATTGGAAGACCGCAAAATTAACAAGCATTTGCGACGAAATTCCCTTTTTTCACTTGGATTGTACAGATTGGGTGACAGATAGTTGATATAAGTGATGTTGGGTTGAGGGGCATCTCTTATTTAAGCAACTATTGGCCACCAAAAGACCAGCATTTTAAAATAATGCTCAATTTTGTTGGAAAATGGAAACCCCACCCAAAAAGTTTCAAGGGGCGTTGTGAAAAAACGAAATGATGCACGGACGGAAAACGTGGTAGTTTAGTTTTTTGAATATAAGGCAACTTTGGAGAAATAACAAGGAATATCCGAGGGGGTCACCCGGGGAACCCTAGGGTGAATGACACGGAATGACCCAGTTGGCTAATAAATATGTGCTATTGTTACAGTGGTGTAATGAGGATACACTGAATAAAAAATAAACTTAGGCGAATTATATAGACTTAGATTACTCCTGGCACATTTCGAATATTTTGTATCTTTGGGTCAATTACTGTGACAATCACTATGATGGAAGGAAAATTCCGGGTCAATGCGTGAGATGTCTTTTTTAAATGATATTCTTGTTCACGTATGCTTCCTAAACATGAAATATATAACCTGAACAAAAGGGTATGTGGAACTATATGGCTGGTCAGGTTAATTTTTATCCCGTATTTGCAATCATTTCATATTTTTATGTATTTTAATTTATATGGTCAGGTACATTGTATAGTGCAACTTGTAGTTAGGGTGTTTCCGTAAAGTGGTTGCCCAGAGACTTTGTGTCCCGTTACATGTGACCATTTTGTTTATTTAAATTTACCAATGAAGATATTGTAATCAAACTTATAAATTCCATTTTTTTAAATTACACATTTGCATCATTTCAGATTATATAAATGAGAACATGGACACTCATTCACTTTAATGTTATGTATAAATTAAAGGTTCCTTTCCCGTGTTATGTAAATGGACACCAAGCACTGTGACATGAAAATAAAAAAAAAAAAAAAACCTAAAAACATTGTTTCTGGTTTAATGTGCATCAACAAAACCTTGAAAAAATATGGTAGATTGTTTTCTGATTATTATAAAGCAAAACACATAAAGCTTTTCATACATTAAAATCTGACTGTTTTGGTAATTAGCCGATCATTTTAAATCAATTGCAAGCATTGATTTCCCGTGTAAACAAAACCCAAAATTTTGGGTGTCCGCTTTTCACGTTTACTTATGGGAAACCAATGGTTTTTTGTCTGAGGAGAACAGATGTAAGTTGAATGCTAAATTTCAATGCAATGCTGTTGCACCTATAGCTCAAGTTTCCCTGGATCGAATATCATGCACCCAAGGTTTTAAAGACAGTGTATTATAAAACCTTTAAATTTTGAATTATTATCCCGTGCGTGATCTATGGTTCCCGTGTAAACGGGACACCAAATGGTGTGTTGTCCCGCTACACTTGTGCCTGAAAAAAAACATTGTTTATATGCAGACATGACCATTTGTACTATTTACTCTTATTGTGCCCCCTCAAATAACCAAAAATGTACATATAAAACTATACACCTATCACATAGTAATGAAATTACTTTAAAAAAATCAGAAAATTGGTGTGGGTCCTCCACTTGTACCATTTACACAGGGACCCGGAATGCATTTTATGCAATATTTTTAAGTTTTTTTTAAAGTACTTTTGACTAATTTGATCGCTATTTAACGAGGAATGGTATTATCAAATATTTATCAAGAAATTATTTGAGCACCTCCTTTTACTTTGTTGTCCTTTTTTCTACTCAAAATGTCACACGTTGGCCCCCTAAATTTACGTAAACACCCATTAACCACTGTCGCGCAAAAGAAACCAAGATGGAAATTAAAATATGCGTTCATTGTATGATTTTTTTCTATCTGCACTTTGTTCGGCAGAGACTAGTAATCACTTTTCTTGTTCTGTCTGTCTGTCTGTATGTCTTGTCATGCTGTCTGTCTGCCCGCCGTCAGTGTTCCGTGCTTGTGTACGATTTATCTGGAGTTCCGTATTGGCGTATAATGATGTAACCTTGGTGGAAAGAAGCGGTTCCACGAGTATTCAACCTGATTAGATTTTGGGTTGAAATTGCCAAATATGATAATTAAGGATCTAATTTGGCATAATTACGAAAATTTCCCCGTAAGGTTGTGTACAAGTTTTCTGGAGTTCCGTTAAGGCGTCCTTATGTGATGTAACTGGGGGAGGGGAGCGGGCTGGGAGAGTGCTCGAACTGATTAGGATTCGGGCCGTATTTCGGCGCAATTACGTATGCAAAATGAGCTAATGAATATGCAAAAATCAGCGTAATTGCTAAATCACTTGGAAAAACGGTACATCAGATATAGAAGAAAATTCCTTCCGCTGCATGAATGCCTTTCATGGTGCGCATTTTTTTTGCAATTTGAAAGTGTGTGATACATGCGGCTAGGTATGCAAAGGAGCTAAGTAAATATGGTAATTCCCTCGATCTCTGAAACCGTACATCGGATAGGCAAAATTCCTTCGCTGTCATGAAGGAATATGCATGCACCTTTTGGTGATCTTAAATTTTAGGTCAAGTGCATTTTGGGCGTAAAATATGCTAATTATTAAGTGTCTGATTTGCATAATTGTAAGAAAAAAAGCTTGTGTACGAGTCTTTATTTAGAGTTATGTAAGGCAACTTATCATGTAACTTGGTGTAAAGGAAAGGGGGTTGTAGAGTTTCGACATGATTTAGATTTGGGGTATTTTTGGTTCAATTAGGTCTGCAAATGAGCTAATAATATGCAAAAATCATGCGGAATTGCATAATTTGAAACGGTTACATGGGATGCGGAAAGGAAAATTCCTTCATCATTGAAAGCCTTGTATTGGGCACATCTTTTGCACTTTCAAAGTGTGTGATTACGTGCGGCGTCTTAGGAATGCAAATGAGCTATTAAATATGCAAATGGTGTGTGCTGTGTGAAACGGTTACATCGGATAGGCAAAAAATCCTTGGCGACCATGAAACCACTAGTCTTGCCCATACACTGTGGTGTGAATCATAGTTAGGTCAAAGGCCATGTGGGCCAATTTTAAAGGGGCATTTTGTGATGCCCCATGCAATGATTAATTAAATAGGTGCGGAATTGCTCTACGCTGATGAAACAGTACATTTGGATATGCAAAATTTCTGTTGTAACATGAGGTCAAAGGTAATGTGCGGTGAAAGTTGTCAAAGAAAAAAAAATGAAATGTTGTCGGGTTTTGGCGCCGGTACAGATCCTTCTATCCTTTTGCCATATTTAACCAGTCTTCAGTGCTATCAGATTCAAGTAAAATTGTTGTAGCCTCTTGATATATGAATTTTAAAATAAGAAGAAAGAGATCATGTACAGTAGCCAAAACAAGTCTGGTTTAAATAATTGATGATGTTTTGGGATAATAATGAGCCATTATCATTTCCCAGTTTTTTAACTTACGTTAGCAAATTAGATAGTCTGTGTAACACCAGGATTGTTTTCTTGTTAATATTGGTTCATCCTCTTATATTATGATAATTATTTATGTATCAAAAAGTTAATTGTAATGTTATTTATTGTCAATATGAGATCATATGATAAGAAATGCACCGTGCACTGAATGGCTCTGTGGAAAAGAAAAAAAAAAAAAAAGATGAGTACACGATCATAATAAGTTATAGGTTGTTATCTGTTAAAGGGCATATAGAGACCCTAGCAAGTGGTTGTTTGCACATAAAAAGCACCACTAATATTAGTTTACTATGATTGACAAAATTCGAAACAAACAAAAATGATTTTATTAAAAAACAAGAATAATTCCATAAATCCAAGAGGCCCAGGTTTTTGCATGTAATAAAATAACTATGTAAAAGCAAAAATGTGGATAAAAACAAGAACCATATGCCGGATGTGGCATTCTGAATCATGAAGTAGTAATTAGTAATTAAAAACAAAACGACGTTATTTAAAACTAACATCGTTTGCATTTGGCAGTTGCCGGGTTTGAATAGAAAGTTACGGGATCAAGCAATTACTGAGGTTTGTTAACTTTATTGACCGTATGGCTGCTTAGGGTTTCCCATTTTTTTATTTTCATCTCGTCGCCCGATCACATCTGTCGTATTTCACATTTTTCGTTTTTGGAAAATTATGCCTATACTTAGTTAATCGGTTCGTGCCATCCACAAAGTTTCAAAATATGGGTGCCTAATTAATGGTTTATAAGGCAGATTTTGCATTTTCCTCAAAATCAGTTCATATCCGTATTCAATTACTGTCGTATTGTAAAATCGCCCATGCTTTACACCTGTTTGATATAGAAACGTTGTATTTGCCAATCTCAATAAACGATTTCACATACAGACTATTTTGACGTTTTGCATAGGTATTTCGTAAACAAGCTTTTCAATAGTGATCTATTTTATACATGAAACAATAACGGTTTTGTAATGTGTCGTATTTTGCATATAAATTATTGGTTGATTTCACATCCAGTATTATAACTCTGTAGCATATTGGATAATCTTTAAGTTGGATTTTATGGGTCATATGAGACTTTTAAAAGTTTTCTTCAAAACAGTAAGTGTAGATGTTCTTTTATGCTTTGTTTTACCGATAGACATGAAATGTCGCAGTATTTTGAATGCGATTTTCTCGGAACACTTGTTTTGTAAAATACGAACCAGTATGTGATGGGGGCGACGATCTGTATGGTGATGCTTTGGGGGAATTTTCGCGTCGTGACTGTTGAGTGTTCTGACCAGGGCTCTGACGTGCCGTTTTGCTTTTGCTAAGAAAAAAAGGCAGTGCTGGCAATTTCCAGCACGCCTTATCGCCAGCACCGCCTTTCAGAGAATGTGATTCACGCATAATCGAATGTATATGAGTATCAAATCCAATCAGAGCAAAAGTGTTTTAATTACTAAAATCAAAGCATGCAATAAGGACAAATAAGCTACGGCCTCTACGATTAAATTAAAGAGCAGAAACAGGACGCACTATTTTTAATGGCTGTTGCCCATAATGAACTCGCGTTGGGAAATGTGTTCATTTCCATATATGATCTCCTTGGTTCTGCATGCCCGTCTGTTTTGCCGCCCGTTTTGCCCGTCTGTTTAGCCCGTTTGTTTGGCATTCTACCTGTCCATTAGGCCCGTCTGTTTGGCATTCTGCTCGTCCATTAGGTCCGTTGTTAGCTTTCTGTCATCCAGAGGTCGTCTGTTTTGGCTTTCTGCCCGTCAAGTAGGGTCCGGCTGTTTGGCCCGTCTGTTTAGCCCGTATGTTTGAATGGAGCGGCTGTTCCAGCAGTCTGTTATGCGATTTCTACCATTATTACTGGCGGAGTGTGCTTCAGACCACATGCCACAGTACAATGAGTATGGGGTTTCCGCTATTCGTATAGTATATGACACATATCACATGTATGACATTTTAGCAGTTGCAAGAGTTATAGCTAGCGATAAAATACAACAGGGAGTGGCATTGATGATGGGGCAGCTTCAAAACCAGTACTATACAGATGGATGGATCATTGATCTGTACAAGTATTAATTCATAGTACGTTTGTACAAACCACCTCCGGCCCTTGTCCGATGTCCATGATGTTGTCATTAATGGAAACCGGGGAAATCCTAGGAAAAGGAACTTCTACGTGATGTGAACGTTTTTAATTGGGCGTACTCGCAAAAATGAGCAATGTAACGAAAATGTCATTCCGATGATTTAAAGAATGCGTCTATTTGCTCGTATATTTTAGGGTTGCATTGCCGAAACTAGGGAAATCCCCATGTGTGCATCAGTTAACCTGTGCTGGGTGGTGATCAATTCTAAACACAGCCAAAATTTAGCACAAAGGTTAATTCTGATCAAGTTACCAGGGTTCAAAACAGGGGCATGAGCGGTTGGTAGCAGTCAAAGAATCCTAACAACGTAGCCCAAACAAAAATATGTACAAAAAAATCTTATTTTTTGTATGTGTTCGAGTAATATTTCTTATTTCAAAAACTGCTGAAGAACCACAACATTGTAAGGTTATCTCTGATTTATGAATAGCGGACAAGGTCGTAGATGCTGTAGTTATTTTTGATGCTTTATGAGTTTGAGGATAGACCATGTTAACATTGCTTAAGTGCTGAGTCCGTCACGGGACCCGGAAGTTGCTGTCGCAGCAAAAAATTAGCGGTCATTATACCGCTTGTCCTTCCAGTAGATCGGTTGAGTTAATATATCGTCATACACGCTTTGAATTAACCATAAATTATTTTAAATAATATATTTTAAACTGACCCTGCATAGCAACAATGCCAGACAGTTGTTTGTCCGTCGGTGCGCTAATCGAAGGCCTCCAAAAAGGGGGGGCCTAAATTCCAATAAGGCTCAAAAACTGTATCCAAATTACAAATGTATACTTTTTATGAAGAGCATATTATAAGGAGGTAAAATGTGCAAAGTTTGAATGGATAATCAGGTGTTGTACTAACAAATATACAGGGTGGTGGTGATACAAAGAAGTACATAAAAATAACATTTCTTTTTAATACTGCATTATTTACAGACATTATGAAAATGAAAAAAAAAAATTCTATCATATTTATTTGGAAGGCATGTACTAATAAATCCCTTTCAGGCAATGTGTTTTTGTAGCACATTAGAATAGGCATGTGGTGTTATACACGAATCCGACGGGGAAGCCTTGAAAGGACACCCTCTACGCCGCCATTACTGGGGGGATCCCGGCCAACAAACCCACAGACACACACGCGCATATTGCTTAACGAAATAATAAGCATAATCATGATAATAAGAATTACAACCTACCTTTTTTGCAATTGTAACAAAATTTCACCGTTATTTCATGGATTTCTGGAAGGATGATGTCAGGGACTGGCCTAACTGGAGCCAGGGCATGTGTCTTACTGTTGTTGTAAAGTGAGGTTATCTCGCCCATTTGCGTGACTGAGAAATGAACGCTTATGGTTAGAATACGTGTTTAAAAATTGGGTAATAACGCCGGTGAGAAAATAATTTTCGTTTAAAATCAAACATCCAGACAAAAATAAAGTAACCATAGAATGTGACATATTCCGTGTACGTGAAACTTGAATAGTTCCCAAAGACAGATCGTATTTGCTGAAAAACGTGACATCTTTCCGATGCGGGTTGTTGTTGTGTTTAGAAAGGCCACTTCGTTGCCCATGTGATCGATTCGGAGGATCTGAACAAAATTAGTCTCGTTAGTCTACGCCTGGACTATCAGTACACGAGAAAATGACCGGCGAGTTACAATGTGGTATTTCGACTGCAATGGATACGATGATTGGTTCATTTGTATCATTAGCGAGTGAATTCGCACGCAGTTCGTTTTCACATTTTTGTAACTTTTATCGCTATTTGTGCAGCCAAGAAATTAACATTTTATCCTGAGCGATGATTTGTATTATGTGATATACCAAGGATAAACAGTGAAAAGTAGTGTTGGTTTTGGCCGTCAGAACTGATCAAATTATGCTTCTTTGTGGTAACACGGACAACGTAAACGCGGTTGCTTTGTTGTAGAACGAGAAATGCCAAAGATGCCCCCCAGTCATGTCATGGCGGATGGTGAGTGCGCCGCCCACGGCGTAGGGCGAGTAATAGTCGCCGTCGGCTTCGTGTATAGGGTGCAACAAAGTCATTGATTTAATTTAATGCACATTTTCTACCCTTAAAGAAATTTTGTGAGCTAAAATAGCATTCCTTATTGCATGTTTGTGTAAAGGTATCATCTTGAATTTCTGTTGTATCAATAAATGTAATTAGTTGCACAGAAATAAGAGGGTGTTCAAAAGCGGCTGCTATCAACCTTCCCTGGCCACTACATGATACATGTAGGTGACCTTGAATCAACTAGCGAATATTATTCAAACAAATGTTGGTAATTATAATCTATCATGACCAAGTGTTGGCAGACGTGAGCTTTAGGGTGATGAACAAGAAAAAAATAGAAACACAAAAAGGAGGATGTATGCAGGCTCAATGCTGTAATGCCGGTAATGTGAAGGATATGAGCAACGAAAAACAATGTCACTGGATGAGCGGTTGATAAGACTTAAGTTACGATGCGAGCTCATTCAGTTGGAAGTTACAGTACTTTTTTGATCCTATTTATTTTGATTTGGAACTGGATCCTTCTATTCAACTTCCACTCAGGACAAGATGATAGGTGAGCAGAAGTTGTTGGAAGTCCTTCCCTATCTGCCTTTCGGCGATATGCCGCCATAACCAATTCGCATTCTCATGGTCGAAATCCCTATTGGGCGCCCACACAAACGGCCGACTTTGACAGCCATAATTTCAAGAATGAGTGCGGGACTTAAGATATGTTGACCTGTTTTCTGAAGTCAGTAATAGATTCAGTTGTTGTGTAGGTATTTTTCCATAAGTCGGGTGTTTCATGGAGAAAAATGGCAGATGAATGAAATCCCTTGGGTATCGCAAAGTTTACTTGATCCCGCCAATCTGCAGAGGGTGGACCGACGAGCTTGACAGTGTTGTTTATTGATAGCCAAGAGATCGAAGGAATTCAGGGCATATTTGAATATCTTTCGCCTTTTATAGCATAATCCTGATGAAAATTGTGTGGGTATTATGTCTGACAATAGTTTAGTACGGCGTTTTTCGGTCGATTATATTCATTTAGTACATCGATGCTTTGTGAAGTGAAACTGAATGAAGTAAACACTGGGGGTTGTGGCTGGCAATGTAGTAGCCATGAATTCACAAAAGCAAAACAAATCATGATGTACTGACGTTTCTTACATTTTGATAAATCATTGTATACTTTCAAATCTGCCACCTCCACGTCTTGGTCGGAATATCAGCTCTGATAACATCGATCCCAAAATTCTAAAAATAGCCCAAGGGGGGGCGGGATGCTTCCGACCCTGGGCCTTCCGGTACATGCGACAGGGGATCGGTCTCTAACCAACCTCTGATTGGTGAGTAGGCCCCTCACATTTTTGTATTAGTTTTTCGTGTCAGTTCTCAATACCCCAAGCCTAGGGATAGCTAGGTCTGGTCTTGGCTTTGGGGAGGGTAGGCCTATCACATCATGCCTAGCAGGATAGGAAGCTAGGGCATAATAATGGAAAATAACGTCCGGGAGTAGTGTATTTTTGACCAATCAGTGAACAAAGGGACTAGGTATTCGGTAGTATAAAACGAATATTGACTGGTATTATATCGGGTGATGAATGCAGAAGATTATCCCTCCCTCGTTGGCCTAGCATACTAGCATACTATCTATGTAGGCTAGCATACCTGGCCCTACTAGATATGTAGGTCTAGCATACTATTGTAGGTATAGCATTTACTATGTAGCCTAGCATACTATGATAGGCCGTAGCATACTGGCCTACAAACGCGCCTCAGGGTTGGATAGTTATTTTAGGCAGGTATGCTAGGGCAACTCGGGAGGATAATCTCTCAATCATCACCCTCGACCAGTTAAATAGGGTAAATATTTTTTAAGACTGTCGATTTGGACAGTACACAATATGTGGAGTAAAACAAGTTCTAATCAGGAAACCAGTACCGTATGTACGTACCAGCTGTAGGCTACACGTGCAGTTTGCGGGAAGAATCTGTCCAGACTTGTGTAGGACTACCCGGCCCAGGATCCTTCATGCACTCTTTGTCATTTGGCTTCTGCCCCATGTGAACCAGGGCCACGGGATGGATACAAAACTGGAGTTAGGAACTTGGTTCAAAGAAGCAATTCTTCACATAACTCGATACAAAAAGTCAGTCTTTAGCATCAAGCGATCTGTATGCTTTTAGATACTCGCGTTAAGGCTTGGTGTGTGATGAGGTAGATATACATGTCGCCGTAAAAAGTGCATCGATGGCAATCTTTTTTTGTTTATCTTCGACACAGAAGAATCTAACTCATAGGATCGGTTAATTTGTCCTCAAATTTTGTTTTCCAGTCGCTCCAAGTACTCTCTGCGATTGTTTGCAGATAAATCTTTAACATATTCACATTCACCGTTCCATCTCACCGATAAATATCCTTGTCAGAAAAAGTTCGCAAAACTTCTACCACAGATAGATGCTGAAATTACACCCTTCACGCACTGTTGTACTATGCTGGGACCATCTTGACCTCGATGTTTTGCCTGCGAGGCTGCGCGCGCATCTATTTGACATTGATTCTGCAAAGTTCAATGTTAACTGGTCTATTATTTGAGGCTTGGCCTCCACCTCTGGCGGACATGGCAACTGGTTGTAAACAGATCAAGATTCAAATTCTTGCAACTTCCGGGTTTTGTTTGGTTTTACACGTCCTGCATTGTCACAGCGTTCGCGTATTGACAATGCATATTTATTGCCATAGCATGAATTGTACAATAAACCGCGATGCATATACTATGGGCAGTGACATTGGTTCGATCTGCTCATTTCTGTAAAATCCGTCATAATTATGGATGTGAAATCAATGAAGACGTGGAAGTCTTGTAGTAGAATTAGTAATCACAATATAGCCACCTGTCATCATTTTTTTCACACAACGCGGGTATCCCGTGGTATCCCGTGTGGAGATTTTAAGCCCTGGTGAAAAGCATATATTAGTCCGGTGGGAGTCCTAGGTCCAGGGCTCCTAGACATACGAATAAATCGTGAAACTAATGTGGCGTAAAGAGTCAACGAATCGATTGCAGTTATTTTCACCATCGTCTTTCAGCCACCATGTTTCAGTTATCACAAATTTCCACATCATTCTCAATAACGTCACATAAGTAGGAGACCGTTTTTTTTACGGACATGACGGGCATTCCTAGACGGATGTTGAGAACATTTTCATTATGTTAGGAATGTCACGGATTTTGCTGGAGTTCCGTGTTGTGACTGTCCAGTCATGATGGGAGCATTTTTTTTTATAATGTCCTGGACTAGCTGAGGTGCTGTCAGGGTCCTGGATGGTAGATATACGGATTAAATTATCAATGTTGGCCAGGAATGTGGAATGGTAGGGTTACGATCATCCCTGTTGAATTTTTGGTGACGGGACGTCACAACTGGCATGATTCTACGTTTTCATGTGCTTCCCTCCCCTCTGCTCTCTGTCTAATGACTTTCATAATCATATCCCAAAACTGCTATACAGAAAACACTAAATAATTACATTACAATTTCTTAAATACAAATACAGATAGTTAATACAAAGAATACAAATTACAGATAACTGATACAAGAAGTGGCTGGTAAAAAGGATCAGAGCTTTGTTCAGCTAAGAATTAAATTACAATTCTTAAATACAAATTACAGATAGATAATACAAAGAATCCAAATGACAGATAGCTTCTCAGAAGTGGCTGTTAAAAATGATCAGAGCTGTGTTCAGCAGGTCAGGGTCAGCGAACACTTCTAAATGCCGTCCTTCAAAAGACCAATTATAATGGTATAGACACTGATCAATACCCTGTATAACAATGCAAATATTACTCATTGTAAACCTTAAGAGCAATATAACCAAAGCAAAATTAGTGAGGCATAGCCGGCAGTTTCTAGGAATATTAAAATAAAACCGGACAGATAAACTGCCCGGATTGCTGTACGCATGCCGCGACTAGGGACGCTTTTGCTATAGGAGAATGAAGGTGACACACTAGACAAAATTTAAGTACAACAATTTTCATACAATCCATAGACCCATTTCATAAATCCATAGACCTTGGTGACCTCATGTGACCTTGTTGACCTTTGGTGACTCATGTGCCTGGGGGGGGGGGTGGTGACCTCATGTGCCCTTGGTTGACCTTATGTGGTTGGGGGGGGGGGGGAAAACCTTGGTTACCCTCAGATGACCTTTGGCCCCTTCACAAACCCGGGACGACAGACCACATCAATGGTCCAACACCATGATGTTCATGTTTTTGTAAATTGACACAGAAATTCACTGCATACTTCCTCCAATCAAGTTATTAGAACTGACACAAATATATTAGGATATGTACAGTGTTTTGTAGGAGGTACTTATTGGCTTTTCTTTCATGCTCACACATTTTGAACCCTCCACTCATTCTTGTATACTATGGTTTTTCTTATTCTTTTCACACAATGTTCAGAGACATTTGCTAACAGTGGTTGCTCCATTGCTTAGATAGTAGTACACTTTCACTAGGCACTACCAGTTTCACTGTGTAGGGGTCCTTTCACGAAATTCAGTTGTAAATCTGTTTTGGCCTGAGTGGACTAATGTGTCAAAAGCACTGTGTAACTGGCATAAAAAGGTTTAGGTAGACATACGCAAGGATACAACACGATGGGGGACGAACCCAGGTTACTATTAAATCACCAGTACAAAATGTAAGGTTAGGCCTTTTACTTTGGTCAAAAATCAAATATCGTGATGAATTCATTATTCTTCCACCACTATCCACCATGCAGTTTATTCGTTGAGGCTGTCAATTCATAGGATAGGACAATAATAATTCTTTCAATCAATCTGGACAGGTTCCTTCCATAGTCATTAGGGTCATAGACATGAAATCATTAAGAGGGAGTTGGGATCGGTAGGAAGGGTGTTGGAATAAGTAGGAACGTGGGAGGAATGGGTCTAGGGTTTTACGAATGGAGTGGGGGAACGATGAGGGTGTTGATCCTTGAGAATAAGGAGGGGTAAGGTGGGTTTCCAACATATTTTTTTGCTTTCTGCTGTAAGATACAGATGATGGACCTCTTAGATACATTATAGGCTACATCAGGGTTTTTGGCTTCAGGGGATGGCACCATGAGGAATATCAAAATTCAAATTGTTAAACATGTTTTTAAAGGCAATACATTACCTTAATTTTTTTTACCACATGAGTTAATCATGTCATTTTTTCTCCTCCGAAGCTGCCGCACCCCTGTGCTATAAATTGTGAGTGATGGTTACATCATCGTTGATGCTTTCCTTTTATATTCACTCGTTTGGTAAAAGCGTCAATATGCGCATTATCTACAGCCTATATATTAAAATTTAAATCATTACATTAAATTGTTGCTCCCTATCTTTGAAATTAATGGGTGCTATCGGGTTTCGTAATTGACAGTTTTTCATATTCAGCCATTTCATTATAAGTAAAACCTGGACTAAAATATCCATGACCTTATTTTGATGGACATAAATTAGAGACGGCTCCTAAGTCTGTTTTCTATGGCACATAGGCCTACATCTCACGATTATTCTTAGTGTGGAATCCAATACGCAAAATGAAATTAAACTCCAAATTATAATGGCTATATATGTAGGAGATGGCACACATAATGAAGAAAAGGTAGACATCATCTAAATAGGCTGAAAATGTGTAAAAGCACTCGGGGAATCTACCAGTGATCAGAAGAAAATCGGACAAAATCCCTATTTTTCGCAGCATTCATGTAATTTTACAAGGACATGACTCAAATATCACACCCTAAAAACGTATTTTTTCTACGTGAAAAGCATACCCTTATTTTGAATTTTTGATGATTTTGATACCCTAAAAAATTTACGCGCGTACATTGCCTGATCTCAAAAAACGACCCTAATTACGCGTTTTTGTACACGAGCATGATATCCACCTTAGAATACAAGTGGCCCCCCCTTGGTCATCATTTAGTGCTGAAAATCCAACATTCCTACCTCTTTTTAGCGCAAAAATTGATTTTCGAAAATTTTCTGTGGAAAATGACAATTTTGCCGGCTCACAGACTTTATGACGTCATTGTGATGCCACACTAGGTATGTTGGTACTTATTTGGTACTAATTTTGGTATCAATGGAAAGAAGAGGATCATAGCTATCCACTGGTATCAAAATCGCATCGGGTGCATTTTAACAAATTCTCGAGGGGTAACCACCCTGTGTAATGCCTTTCTAAAACTCATAGTCAATTGAAATCACAATTTTAAGAAAATGGCATTTTAATTGGGGATTTTACATAGGGCTCAATGTAAAAATAGATCAGGTTTGGCTTATTACTCATCTATGAAGTGGGTAAAAGGTTCAAATATGCTTTGAAATTAAAGATGGCAAGGTCAGCTAACATATTAACGTAAAAAAAAATATTTCGAATTTTTTTTACCCCCAAAGGTCAATCTTGATGACGTCATCATTTTTCGTCCATATGCTCTACTAAAAATATATTTTTGGAAATAAAACATTCATATTCTTGTTCAGTACATCCTAATGCATATAAAATAAGTTAAAAGATGGGTTAAAGTATGTTTGTCAGAGAAAATAGCTACTTTTTTCATGCCCAAAAAACAAGTAAAATCTGAAATTGAGGAAAATCGCTGTTAAACTTTCTGTTTTGTACATGAGTCAATGAGGAAAATATATTTAAAACTGATATAAAAATGAAACAAACTAATATTTGCGAATGAGGTGAAGACAAATAACAATGTTATCTGGGCTATCCGAATATGCAAGAAATAAATAATTGAAAATTTACATATTTTTCTCCAAAATTGATGACGTCATCAAAATGACGTCATCGGGGCTATGCATCCCAATTTTTTTTAAAAGGTACATAATTTTTCTGGTTTACTAGACCATATAGAATACAACCGTGGTCAAGTCGGAGGAACCTTGGGGGGGGGGGTGCACGGTAACGGGAGACAGCTCACGGGGTACTAGTTTCCTCAGATTCTTCATTGAGTTGTACGGAGATGCAAAGTAGACGATTCCTCGGTTACAACTGCCATTTTCTCATTTTCTGCGCATGTACTAATAATGACCACACATACCGACAAGAGGTACATTGTGGGAATACCCCCACAAAGTTGTGTGTTTTTGTGTATAAATCGGTACATACATGCATTGTGGGGGTATTTGTAGGTATATTCATACACTGTGGGATTATTTTGGTGTAGAGTTTTACACCCTCACAGCAATATACAAAATCCATGTGTAACGCTGTGGGCACCCATAGCTTAGACCTATACCTACCCCCCCTAGAGGCCAAAAAACAGCATTTGGCAGAGATTCAGTGTGGGCGTACTCCCATAATGACAAAAACGCCCACAATGTAGCTTTGTACCTAAATTTACTCCCACAATGTACCTCTTGTAAGAACCCAACTTCCTAGAATCGACTCTATGAGCTTAAAATTCTAATTGGTTCAAAACTAAACATAAACAAAAACTAATTTCATGATCTTTCAAATAAATTTGATTGATTGAGAAGAAATATATATCTGTCCGGCACAGCTGGATTTTTTTTGTGGGCCGCCAGCTTTAGCTGGAGGACCACTTAGCAATCCGTTGTGCGTGTGTATGTGTGGATGTGTGGATGTATGTGTGTGTGTGTCACTAAAATGTTAATTTTTTTTAAAAAAATGACCTCAATTGAAAAGTTGAAGTTCAATTGGAACCAAACTTCTGTCATAGGTGCACCATGGGATCCCTCATATGTTGATGAGGTCAAAGGTCGTATGCCGAGGTCAAAGGTCGTATGCCGAGGTCAAAGGTCATGTGAGGTCAAGTTGAAAAATAGGCTAAAATTGTAAAATTGACCTCAATTGAAAAGTTGAAGTTCAATTGGAACCAAACTTCTGTCATAGGTGCAACATGGGATCCCTCATATGCTGATGAGGTCAAAGGTCGTATGCCGAGGTCAAAGGTCATGGAGCGGCCCACAGCTTATATTCTTTGAATATAGCGAGCGCGAAAGCCGAGAACCGCGAAATTCTAGTTTTGTTTGTGGCGGTGCGCATTTCCTGCAAGGGACACCGGCTGGATTTTTTTTCTTTTTTTTGCAGTACTCATTTCCTGCAAGGGAGTGATCTCGCATGCATCTTGTGTTGAATAATGGCCTGTTATCATTATTTTATTTTATTTATTTATCGTAATAAAAAAACCCAGAAATACAGCAAGTGCTGAGACATCTGGTTAACAATTGCACTCAAATACATAAAAAATACAAATACAAAGTTGCAACAAGATCAAACACTAAAAATATCAGCATTTAGCCTGTCAACCAGAGCAGGAATTGTAGATTTCCTATACCTGCTAGTTCTACATCTCGGGAGATCAAGTTGGTTGGACCTTCGAAGGTTTCGACCATGTCTTGCGTTTTTTGTACCAGGAAACATATTTTTGTGACTTTCAGATTTCTGAAGACTATGGACGAAGCCTAGGAGTAAATGCTCCCGTCTTTCAACCAGCGAGCAGAGCTCAAGTTGTTTCAAAGCCTCTGCATAGGATCCATATTGATTTCCCAAAATTATGCGGCAAGCACGTTTCTGAACGAGCTCCATTTGGTTATTTTACGAAGTTGTACCTTGTTGTACCCACATGACAAAATGTAGCTGAGTTTGGTTAATGTTGTGGGAGTCAAAGTTGAAAATAACATTTGAAAGAAATTACCTTGCCTCTCTCTGTGGCCTGTTACAGGTTCTGGAGCCACTTCAGTAGTGCACAGAGCAAAATGCATCCCACGTAACAATGAGTTGTGTGCAATCAAGAGGATCACCCTAGAAGGGGGGTCTCCATCATTTGTGGATGAACTTACGGTAAGCCAACATTTTTGATAATTATAACACTGTTTTTGTACACCTTGATGAAATATGCTGAAGCCTCAATGTATGCAGGGTAATCATTTAAATGAAATTTTAGAAATTGAGAAATTCAATTTGGGCCATGCGTTTTGAACTCAACACCGAAAAAGGGTGGAGGCGTCACACTTTTCACTATGAAACTTTGATTTTCTTGTCATATTTTTGGCAAGTACAGAAGATATTTGAGTGATTTTGGTCTCATTTCAAAGCTGAAAGACTGGTTAATATCTGTGTGAAATTTGGTTAGGCTATCTTGATTACTAACAGAGTTATGACAAATCCACTCGGCCAAAGAGAGGGTGGACGCGGCAGCGGCTCATGTGGCAGCGGCTCACCCTGTACAAACGCTATGGGAATAATTTATCTGACTATAGTCAAATATACATTTTCTGGAAGGAAACTTGATAAGGAATTCAAATATGCAGTTAGTTTTTGAGGTATAGTTAAAATGTTCTGACTGAAATTATATAAAATTTTGTTGAAAAATAACCAATTTTGGATCAACCTGTAACAAAAGGTTACCAAACAATATGTGAATTACATTTTACATCATTTGATAGTTTATACTGTTCTTAGTCCAAATAAAATGATCTGTAATTGTCCCCGTCGAACGAGTCCAGAACGGGGACTATAAAATGAGCAGCGTCCGTTTGTTCATCCGTTTGTTCTTTCGTCCGTCCATGATAAAAATGTTAACCCACGTTGTATACGATTTATCTGGAGTCCCGTAAGGGCAACAGTGATGTAACTAGGTGGAAAGAAGCGGGTTGATGAGTTCTCGACCTGATTAGATTTTGGGCGTAAAATATGTTAATTATCTAATTTGCATAATTTATGAACATTTTCCTGCAAGGCCTGTGTACAAGTTTTCTGGAGTTCCATAAGGCGTATAATGATGTACCTTGGTGGAAGGAAGCGGGCTGAAGAGTTCTCGACCTGATTAGATTTTGGGCAAATTGGACATGCAAAAGTCGGCGTAATTGCTATATTTTTGACACTGTACATTGGATACTCAAAATTCCTGCGCTACATGAAAGCCTATCATGGGGCACATCTTTTTTGCAATTTGAAAGTATTGATATATGCTCGGCTTAGGTATTCAAATAAGCTCATAATTGCACATTGCTCTATCTCGGAAACGATACTCGGAATAGGCAAAATTCCCGTCTCTGCATAGACTACTATATGCCAGTAGGGGAGGGGGTGGGGTGTTGGGGAGGGGTTAGGTGTTAGAGGGAGGAGGTTAGGTATTGTGGTGTTGGGGAGGGGGTGTGGGGTGTGGCAGGGTGTTGGCGAGGGGGGTATTGTGTTGCAGTGTGTGAGGAGGGAGTGGGGTGTTGCGGGGTGCTGGGGGAGGGTGATAGTGTTGGTGAGGGGTGGAGTGTTGGGGAGGGGGTGTATGAGTGTTGGGGAGGGGATGTGGGTCGTTTTGGGAGGGGGTGTGATGTTGTTTGGATGGGTGGGAGTGTTGGGGAGGGGTGGGATTGTTTGGGGGGGGAGGGGTGAGATTGTTGGGGAGGGGTGGTTGCCTAAATACGAGTTCACCTTGTTGAAGTTCAATTGACACATTTCATTCCTGGGATTATACGTTATATTTGTGAATATTGATATGAAATTTATTGGTTTCACACCCCATATATCTTTTTTTTTCGAGGTCAACTTTGTTAATGTATGCAGTTAGCTTCCTTTTGGCTTCAGCTTTAGAAAATTTAATCATTTACTCTAGTAGGATGACTACTTTTTGAGTTATTGACAGACTAGAGAAATTGAAGAGTTTTTGTGTCGCCTGAATGAATTTTCATGGGGCACCATACAGGCCAAATTCTGGGGGTGTCGCCGAAATGAACTCGGTTAACCTTTTTTTTTAAATGTTGTCTGGGCTAAATGCTAAGCCCGATTTACTTCTAACTTGATAGGGTTATAGAATAAGGTGCCCACAAATGTGTAGCTTGTGGCTGCATTATTTGTGCATATTAATGAATTTTTAATGAGCTTATTTGCTATTTTTCATACATTTCAATTACAACCTTTTTTAAAATGCTCTACTTGGCTAAAGCGCTGTTCCAGATTTCACTGTGTTGGTAGGGTGGTAGAGTGTGGTGTGTTTAACTTTGGCTGCTTTTATGTGCATGATCATTTGCAGATTCATGATTTTTATTAGCTTATTTGCATTTTTTTGATAGTCATTTCCTTTTTAAAAAATGCTCTGCGTGCTGAATGCTATGCCTGATTTACTTCACCTATGAGATAGGGTGATAGAAAAGAAGATAACAGTAGCTTCCCACAATGCATTGCTTTCAATGGATGTTTTTGTACAGGTACTGATGTGAATCGTTAGAGGTGAAACATGGCTAAATTTACAGTACTGATCATAAACTAGCATTTTAAGAATGTTTCATCTCTAACGATTCACATGACTACCTGTACAACAATCTCCATTGGAAGCAATGCATTGTGGGAAGCTACTGATATCTTCTCTTGGGTGATAGAGTAAGGTGCCACAATATCATGTGTAGCTTTTGGCTGCATTATTTGCATATTCATGAATTTTTAATTAGCTTATTTGCATATTTTTCAGACATTTCGGTTGACCATTTTTTAATATGCTGTACTTGCTAAACGCTGTGACCGATGATTTGCTTCAAACTTGGTAGGATGATGAAGTGAGGTGCCTCAATATTATGTGCAAATTCTGGCTGCATTATTTGCATATTCATGAATTTTAAATAGCTTATTTGCATATTTTTCAGACAGTTTTTGCATGCTTTGCAGGTTAAACACTATGCCAGATTTACTTCAAATTTGATAGAGTGAGGTGCCACAATATATTGATTTGGCTGCATTAATTGCATATTTATGCATTTAATTAGCTAATTTTCATATTTTTTAGATATTTCAGTTAACCTTTTCTTGTTTTACCTTTTTGAAATGCACTTCAGACTACAAAACAACACTTCTCTCTAGTGCTTTTGAACTCTTTCTTAACATCAATGCCAAATTTTTATCATATCGATAGCGCAACCAGGCGATGCTTATGGTTCGAGAACCGCCTTATTTATCAAATTTAATGTGCGATGCAAAGTCGGCAAGTTTAAAACGTATGGCCTTTGTTCAATTTCTTATTTATTTTCCACAGTTTGATAATTTTCAAACATGAATGATTGGGGAAATAAACATAATTAGTCGCAGTCTAATCGCGCATGATTGGTTCTGGGCCGAGCACGTAATGGGCCGAGTTCGTTCTGGGCCGACTTGACTTGGCTCGGTGTTAACACGTGGGCAAAAGGTTAATATAGTTCCGGTTGCAACGCTTTTGACCATGACTGTGCTCTTGAGAAGGAATCATTGTGTGTTTGATCGTGACTCAGCAATACAGAACCCTCGCCGCTTCACTTTGTGTGGAATCTTTGTAGAAATCATGGATTTGCCTGCACGTTTGTTTCTTGGTTTTGTATATATACAGGGTGAGTAAAAAAAAACTTGACCCTGATTGTATCTGCCATTATTGATTTTGAGGTATCATATATCTAACATATTTGGTATCAACTGAAAGCTTAGTTCATTATCTTTAATTTACCGCAAAGATCGTTCACATCGGTTGAGTATAGACCGAGCTACAGTCGTTTGAATCAAGTGGTCTGTTTTGCGCTCTCTCCACGGATTCACATTGAAATGAATGGCGTTCAGAGAAGCAAATCAGTGTCCAGAAGAAAATCGGACTATGACTGCAGAATAAACGTGGCGCTATTTAACCCCCAAATTTCAGCCACAATTTTACCACCAATGCCCTCTTAACTTTTCTACGTCCTCATAACTCATAAAAATCATTTGAAAAATAAATTAACTTGATACATGTATCAGTTTCTGTAGGAGTTGAATGAATTATACCATATGAAGGAACAGACATCGGTGACAAACTTTTGAGGTTTAAAGTATTGTCTATATTTGCATACCAAAATAAGCCACATGTTGAAAAAGGTGTTTCCTATAAGACTTACCATTTTCACTGGCTTTAAGATACCACTTTATTTGACATAAACATAGACACTAGGCCCTCTACCCTTATCATTTTTGGTGAGTCCCTTGCTTAGTTAACCGCCGTGCAATCAAATGGGACTCTTGTGGATAGGGGTAAAATTGACTACTTGATTCAAAAGAATGTAGCTCGGCTTATACTTATCCGGATTGGAATTATCTTTGTAGCACATTAACGATAATGAAATAAGCTTTTCGATGATACCACATCATGTTAGATATAATGCATATTTACAATTCAACATGGGGACACATATCAGGTCAATTTTTTTTTGACTCACCCGGTATTATCCCCTGACATCGCCGTCTTAAAACAAAGGCCTATTTCAGCATGTACATTTAAAGGAATAAATTAATCATCATCAGTTCTTAATATTCTAATCTTAACGCAATATTGCACATTTTTGAAGAGTGCCCCCATTTTTCAAAATTTGATATTTTTGAACATTATTTTTGGTAATCGTCTAGGAAACTAAACCCTGCGAACGAGAATGCTAAATGCGTATTTATCACAACTAAGCGATTTTTTTAATTAGAATTGGACCCCAGATTGGACTTTACGGCAGAGCGGGAAATGCCACGTTTATGTCCGTCCTGATGAAATACATGGTGTCCCGATTGATTAGTAACCCAAAAAAATCTATGAATATATTATTTTTGTTTAAATAATAAATGGATTATATTGGGGTTTTTGCTGCAATTATCAACTTAGGCATACTTTAAAATTTTCAAAGTATTTTAGACATAAAATCGGGCCTTCCGAATGTAAAACAGTCCAAAGGTGTCAGAAGTGGTGCATTCGTCCTTACGACCAAGTGCTAAAATAGTGTATAGAACTTGTTACAAGGAAACAAACAAATACTTATTTTCTCTCTTGCTTTTCAACTATTTTGTTCCCTCTTCTTAGCAACTGTAAGCCTGTAAGTTTAACTCAATATTGATTAGCCATGCATACAAAGGGTGTGCATGCTTTGTACAAATGAACACATTCGTATTATCTTTGATTTTGGAGGGATTTGTGAATAGCTAATGATGTGTACTGGTCTGCAATTGCAGGCAAATTCAATAATTACATTGGTAGAGATTGAGGACCTAACAAAATGGCTCGCCACTTTAATGTCGCAGAGGTCTTTCATTGCAAAAGCTACTGGGAGACCAAAAATTACTTACTGTTTGTTATGACAGCAGCTTTATTGTATTTTTGAAGAAGCAGAAGCTGAAGACCAATAATTACTTTTACTCCGGTTTGTGCCAAGGTATTGTTTTCTGTCTGCCTGCATATAATCCTTTTTTTTTTCACTTTGCCAAAGTACGAAATCACCATGTCCGGCAAATTGGTACGTATCATCGGTTGCAAGCCCAACTTTCAAGATCTAAAATTCGTCCGCAAGCTGAAATTATGCCAAATCTATTTAATACCAGAATAACCATAGCAATTTGTTTTCATGGCCTAAAAATAATAATTTTTGGATTTTTTTTTGGTTACATAGCATCATCTGGGACCCCTTTAGGTGCCACCTCAATAAAAATAATCTGGCTAACTTTGTTGCCTAAACTATTAAACGACTATTGGATGAGCGTAGAAACGTCATGGCGCTGTTTCCGCTTCTAGTTCACCTTGTAAGGCCGTTTCCAGCAGCGTTGTATTATTTTAGGGTATAGTTTACTAGCCAGTTACCATGCACTCGTGTAAAAATCTCAAATTTTTGAAAATTGGGGGCGCTCTTCAAAAAACAAAAAATTGCTAATTTGCTTTTAAGCTCGTCTTTTGATCTATTTTGGGTACTAATTTTAATTTAATTCCGAACAATGTTTAGAGGCTTTGGTGTTAAGGCGCACAAGCAAACAAACAAGTTTGCGAATCAATAAATGTCACACGCACCTTGATGATGTAAGACATTCCAGTATAATAACAATAATTCCACAATATTCAATTTTCTTTTTGAACAATTAAATTTTGATTTTCCCAAATTTAGTGGTTCACAAGCACGGAAATATACGTCGAAATAGAATTCCATAATAATAACAATGTCACAAACAACGCTAAATAACTGTCATCGAACAAATCTGTCATAGAATCCAGTAACATATAAAAAATTTTTACCGCCGTCCATCAATCATAGCATTCGCTTGACTCGGGCTTCTTTCCCGGTACGTCCCGCAGATTTTGTTTAGTACCGTCTGTTTACAAAATCGATTGAACGACTGCGACTGCAAAAAGCTAGCTGTTTCGCTTCGAAGATCGTTTCTTCTATCAAGCTAGTGACAATTTACAATGTAAAATTTTCAAAATACATTCGATTCTAGAACCAAATGCCTTCAATTTGTTGAGTGTTGATCAGCATACATACGCACCGTGATGCGCTGTTGAAATATTTGGGTATTTAATTTCAAGTGATATCAAGAAGCAGTTCGGCATTCTATATATTTTCACAAGAAAATATTAATTCATAGGCTATACGATATTATGAATTACAGATTAAGGTTTATACAATTTATGATGAAAAAAGAATGATTCCGAAACAAAGTTCTGAGAATACTTTGCACGATTTTAGTGTGTGTGTGCCGTAAAGAGTACTGTAAACAAGGTGGGTGAAGACTCGCCGATCGATAAGAAATGACGTCTCACGCACAACTTCTATACACGTGCGCGGAGTGATTTTGTGAATAGCTAATTAAGCAATTATGGGTTCCCTCAAGGGTAAATTGCATTCATTCAGTCGTTAGACTCTTCTTTGCTGTTTTTGTCTCGCCTGAACTTTGTTCGGCAGAGACTTAGTAATCACTTTTCTGTCTGTCTGTCTGTCTGTCTGTCCGTCCGTCTGTCTGTCTTTACGAGAGCTACATTGTGGGGTTATTTGTAAGTATGGCGTATACATTGTGGGCTTTTTTTTACTTGTGGGGATAACCCCACAAGACATTTTTTCCATTGTTTTTAGACAGGTCTTAGGGGGGTTAATATGGACCTCTATGGTATCAGAATCAATATTGGAAAAAAGCCCATAATGTTTCAGTCTGTTTGTGTCTGTCTGTAATTCTCACCAGAACTACATTGTGAGGCTGTCTGTAAGTACAGAACTACATTGTGGGGCTAGTAACTGTTTAATACATTAAGCCCCAATTTACCGACACCAAAAACCCACAATGTAGCTCGCTAAGTATGTCTGTCATGCTTCTGTCTGCCCGCCGTCCGTGGTTCCAAGTGCTTGTTGTACGATTTATCTGGAGTTCCATAAGATCTACGGTTATGTAACTGGGTGGAAAGAAGCGGGTCACGAGTTCTCGACCTGATTAGATTTTGGGCTTTAAAATATGTTAATTAAGTATCTACTTTGCTATTTACGAACAATTTCCCGCAAGTCTTGTGTACAAGTTTTCTGGAGTTTCGTAAGGCGTATGATGATGTATTTGGTGGAAGGGAAAAAGCGGGCTGAGAGTTTCTCGAACTGAGTTAGAATTTTTGGGCGTATTTCGGGAAAATTAAGTATAGCCAATGAGTCCTCATATATGCATAAAATCCGCGCAATTGCTATAATTTTGAACGGTACATCGGATACGGAAAATTCCTTCACTGATGAAAGCCTATCATGGTGCTCCTCTTTTTTGCAATTTGAAGTGTGTGATACATGCTGCTTAGGTATGCAATGAGCTAATTAAACTATGGCGTAATTACTGTATCTCTGAAACCGTACATCGGATAGGCAAAATTTCCTCGCTTCATGAAATAATACTAATGCTATAGACTCTTTGTGTTATCAATTGGGTCAAAGTGGCATTTTGGGCATAAATATGCTAATTAAAGTGTCTACTTGCTAATTTAAGAAAACAAAGTTTGTGTACAAGTTATCTAAGTTCGTAAGGCATTAATGATGTAACTTGGTGTAGGAAGCGGGTTGAAGATTTCTTCGCCCAGATTAGTTTTTGGGCATATTTTGGGTGAATAGGTATGAAAATGATCTAATTAAAAATGCAAAATTAAAAAAAAAATAATTGCTATATTTTTTTTACACGGTCATCGGATACACAAAATTACTTCACTGCAGGAAAGCCTGTATTGTGCGCATCTTTTTGCCATTTGAAAAGTATGTGATTATTTGCGGCTTACGTATGCAAATGGCTAATTAAAATATGCATATGGATTGTTATCGCTGGAACTGTACATCGGATAGGCCAAAATTCCTTCACTACAATGAAAGCCTAGTCGCATTCATCTTTTGTGTGAATCATAGTCCGGCATGTTGGCCCAATTAAGGGGCCATTTTGTGATGTAATTGATCTAATTAAATGTGTAATTGCTGTATAGCGAAAACAGTAAATGGGATAGGCATATTTCTGTGTTTAACATGAGGCAGTGTGGGTGTTGGGAGCGGGTGGGGTTTGGGGAGGGTGGCGGTTGCGGTGGCGTGTGCGGGGTTGTTGGGGATGGGGTGGGGTGGTGCCGGGGTGTTGGGGGCTGGGGATTGGCGGGGTGTGGGGGGTGGGGGGATTTGGGGTAGGGGTTGGGTGTTTTGCGGGGTGGGTTGGGGTATTGCGGGTGTTGGGGAGGGATTGGGTATTTGCGGGGTGTTGGGAGGTGGTGGGGTGGGTTGCGGGGTTATGGGAGGGGTGGGGTGTTAGCGGGGGTTGGGGATGGGGTGGGGTGTTGCGAGGGGGTGGGGTGTTGGGAGGGTGGGGTTGTTGTGGGGTGTTGGGATGGGGTGGGGTGGTGCCGGGTGTTGGGGTGGGTATGTGCGGGTGTTGGGGAGGGTGTGGGGAGTGGGGGAGGGTTGGGGTGTGCGGGGTTGGTTTGGGGGTATGCGGGTGTTGGGGAGGGGTGGGGTGTTGCGGGGGGGGGGTTGTGGGGGGTTTAGGGTGTTGGGGAGGGTTGAACTGTTGCGGTTTGTTGAGGTTTTGTGGTTGGGGAGGTTGTGGGTGTTGGGAGGGTTGGGGGTGTTGCGGGGTGTTGGGAGAGGGTTGGGGTATTGTGGAGTTGGGGAGGGGGTGTTGCGGTTGTTGGGGAGGGGGTGGGGTATTGCGGGGGTGTTGGGAGGGGGTTGTAGTATTGGGGTTTGGTGAGGGGGTTGGGGGTATTTGCGGTGTGTTGGGGAGGGGGTTTGGGGTATTGCGGTGTTTGAGGGGGTTGGGGTTGTTTTCGGGGTGTTGAGGAGGGGGTTGGGTGTTGCGGGTGTTGGGGAGGGGTGGGTGTGCGGGATGTTGGGGGGGGGGGGGTGTGTGGGGTGCTGGGGAGGGGGTGGGGGTGTTGGGGAGGGGGTGGGTGTTGGTGGTGGTGTGTTTAGGGGTGTTGGTGTGTGTGTGTGTGGTATGTGTAGGGTGTTGGGAGGTGGGGTGTTTGGGTGAGATTCTCACGCGTGTCAGCTAACGGGGTTGGGGGTGTGGTGTGGGGTGTTGGGGAGGGGTTGGGTTTTGGGGAGGGGTTGGGGTGTTGCGGGGTGTTGGGATGGGGTGGGGGTATTGTGGGGTGTTGGGGAGGGGTGTTGCGGGTGTGTTGGGGCGGGGGTGTTGCGGGGTGTTGTGAGGGCTGGGGTCTTGCGGTGTTTTTGTGAGAGGGTGGTTGGGTAGTGCTTTTTTTATTTGGCTAGTTTTTTGTTTTCTTTGCGGGGTTGTTGGTGAGGTTCTTGGTTATGTCTGTTTTTTTTGTTTTCTTGTGTTGTTTCTTTGTTTTTTCTTCTTTTTTGGGGTGAGGGGGTTGGGTGGTTTGCAGTGGTGTTGGTGAGGAAGTGGGGTGTTGCGGGGTTTTGGGGAGGGGGTGGGTGTTTCGTGGTTTGGGGAGGGGGTGGGGTTGGGGGAGTTGGGGGTTGGTGGGGATTGGTGTTGGCGGGTGGGGTGGGGGTGTGCGGGTGGGTGGTGGGAGGGGGTGTAGGTGTGATGGGTGTTTGGGGTGGGTGAGGTGTTGGGGTAGGTGTTTCGGGGTTTGGATGGTGGTTGTTTTGGGGTGTTGGGGAGGGGTGGGGGTGTTGTGGTTGTTGGGGAGGGGTGTTTGCTTTTGTTGGTGGGGTATTGAGGGGTGTTTGGGTGGGGTGTTGGGGAGGGGTTGGGGTGTTTCTGGGTGTTGGGGAGGGGGTTGGTGTTGCGGTGGTTGTTGGGGAGGGGGTGGGGTGTTGGGGAGGGGTGGGGTGTTTGCTGGGTGTTGGGGGAGGGTTGGGGGGTTTGCGGGGTGTTGATGGGGGTGGGGTGTTGCGGGTGTTGAGGGGGGTGGGTGTTGGGGAGGGGTTAGTGTTACGGGTTTTAAGGGGAGGGGTGTGGGTTTTGCGGGTTGGGTATGGGTGGGTTTTTGCGGGGTGTTGAGGTGTTGCGGGGTGTTGGGGAGGGGGTGGCTGTTGTGGGGTTGGGTAGAGGGTGGGGTGTTGGGGTGGTTGTGGAGGGTGTGGGGTGTAAGGGTGTTGTGGGGTGTTTTGCGGTATTGGAGGCGTGCAGTGGTTGCGGGGTGTTGGGGAGTGGTGATGTGGTTTTTATGCGTATGTGTGGGGTGTTGTGGAGGGGATATCTGTATCTACTTGCACAACTTTTTGGGACACCCTGTACAGTTGCAATCTGTTGTGCTGCTCTTTGTCTTACAAGCTATAACGCAAAAGGCGGCGAGACTTGTGGTTTCGAGAACCGCCTTGTTTTATGTGTATGCAATATGAAGGTGTTAATAGTATTCGAGTACATATCCAACCTGACAATTGCGATGAGGTATATGTCAATCGTGCGCTGCTCCACTCTTCTTGACAATTAAATTGACACGACTGGGTGGTGAAGGGCGCCCACACTGCTGGCTCAGACCCCCGATCGCGATGTGGTTGCATTGGCCTTTCCGACCTCTGTTCTGATCAGCTTTCTCCCTCACATCTCGTTGCCACAAAACCTGGTGTGTCAAGTCCCAGGCGGCACCATTGTCCATAACGTCTTTAAAAACAAAAAAAAAAAAAAACAAACAAAAACAGAGTTCAGCTTACGAATTCGAAATTACTGTGTGATACTTAACTGTATCAAAATGGGAGGGGGGGTGGTATACCTGGTGTATTGGTTTAAGTAATAGTGTGTTCACATATTTATTTTAGGCCACCATTAATTTGAATGGTGAAGCATAAAGAGAAAAAACCGGGAGGCAGGTGAGGGAACGAAAGAAGGCGAGAAAAGGGTGATGGTGGGAAAAAAAGAAAGGTTGGTAAGAGTCAGTGGTAGGAGAGGTAAAGAACGGAATGGAATATCGGGAGGGCAAAGAAAACGGGATGAATGAGTAGAAAGGGAGGAAAGGAGTAGGGTGTCTCAGAGAAGGATTGAGGGGGCTGTTAAGGAGAGTGAGGAGGAAGGATGGCCACTAAAGTAAGCGATATGCGGAGTATAGGAAAGAGATGTGGGAGGTATGTGTGATAAAGTGGATAAGGCGGGAAAGAAAGGACAGAGATGTGGGGAATGAGTATTAAAAAGATATGGAAAAGGTGGAAGGAGGAACATGGAAGTGGTGAGGGAGCGCCCGGGGCGTTAAGTAAAATAGTTGGGAAGGAGGGGGCAACAAAGAGTGAGAAAACCGAGAAAAGAAGGTGCCGGTGACGGCGTACTTAGACGTAAGAGGCAGCAACTGTGGCTCTGGTGAAGGGATGTTTCCGAAATAAGATCGACGGACTTTACATTGTATGTTTATTAATGAGGGATGTGTGGTGATAAAAAAGAGTAAGAGCAAATTGTTTAGGGTTATAGGGGGTTGTTAACGGGTTACTATAGTGTGAATTGTTTTGTTGGTGCGGATTCTTTTTTTTTCACCGCGCAAACACATGAAACATGAGACCCAGCCCACCAGCTCACGGTCGCCCGGCAGTGTTGGAAGCAAGGCACCTCCTCAAAACCTCATCACTGCCGCACGTCCTCCCCCAGTGCAAAGCCTCACCAACCCCACCCTCATTATTTTCCTTTTGATTGCCCTGTCCCCATAGACAGGTCCCCAGCAAGGAAAAACGCCATTTTTATTCCAGTCAAGGTTTTGTCTAAGTTGATATTTTATTCTTCTTTGTGAAACCACTCTTTTTGCAACTAGATCTTTTGGTAGGGCGCCCCGAATTTTGCCCCATTCAACCCCACTTGTCTTACCAACTTTTTTGTAACACGGATTACCCAAGGGGGTTACCACCCCCTCGAGAATTCATTATAAAAGCACCCGATCTTATGATTTTGGGACCAGTGATAGCTATGGTCCTTCCTCTATCCCTGAGACCAAAAAGAAGTAACCGCATACATATATGGCATCACAATGACGTATCAGTTCTGCTAGTCGGCAAAATTGACATTTCTACATGAGAAATGGCGAAAATCAATTTTGTGCTAAAAAAGCGGTTTTCGCTCTAAATGATGGCAATGACTAGTTTTACGTAAACAGAGTTTAGAGCCATACTGCTCACAATATTTTCAAAAATGCATCATAAAATATTCTGTGTGGCCAACATTCAATAATATAACTCCATTTGGATCAATAGCAACCTAATTTACATGATTTAGCATATTAAGTCATATGCGTACAAAATGTGTTGAAATTGTGTGAAATTTGAAGCTGGAACATCAAAATAGACTGCAAAAGAATTGTTCAGCCCTGATGAGAAATTATACCCACAATTATGTTTGCCCTTCTTGTGCATAAAGCATTTTAATGACTGCAAAATCTACTCAAGGGAGGACCCCTAGATTTTAAGTCATCTGTATTACAATCATATGCGTCGTCATATTTTGATGCCGATACCATTACATTGTTGTAACTTTTGTAGTCATTAGTTATGATCTATCAGTAATTATCCCCAAATGACATTGTTGATAACATCTTTGGACACACTCAATGTCGGACAGCATTGTTTATAGTATTTATACCACCAAACCTCAGTCCTTCATTTTCCCTTCCTTATTTTTGTCGTATTTTGACATGTTTAAAATTATTTTTCTTTCAAACTTGAATATTTTATAGCTACATATAGCTACAAATCTAACCATTGCATACCAAACTCATTTTTCTATTGATCAGGTTAAGTAATTTACATAAATGACCAGGGGCCATTACCCCCAAACCGTATTACATAATATTTAAATTGGAGAATAAATATTGAATTATTTATTTGTATAGGACTGTTTATTACCCCTTGATAGGTGTGAAACCCATTCCAAATAGTAAATGATGTAGCCCATAAGTATCATCTCTGCCAATCTAAGCAACATGTCACTTTTGTATTGTTCGCATTGTCGTTTGCAATTGTTACTCCCCAAATATACCCCCCTATCTTTGTAATTTTGATATGCAATTACGTATTTTTAACACTAAAGAATAACATAAAGTTTACTCTTTTTATACCTGCATTAAATTAAATCTTTCTTTTCACACTTGATAAAAAAAAAGATACCCAAATAAAGGCACCGGGACCATTATGACCGCGGGGCCAGAATACCCCAGTCTCCCCCAAATCAAAGGTAAGAAATCCCCTTTTATCGTGAAATTTGGATGTTTGTTATTATATTGCAGTCATTAATATTGGAAGTCTAATGGTCTAAACCACAATGAGGCAAATGCTACGCCACATAACAGCATATAGCCAGTTACACGCGCAGGTGTAGCAATAGATCAACAAAACTCATCTTGTAGATAAGTTCACGGCTATAAACCCTCTTTCTGGATAAGAAATTTATAGTAGGAGTAAGATGCTCGTACGTGACCAAACACTAGATGAATTTTGTAATTAACGAATAATACCTAGGCACCCTTTTGATATGACGGGTCATATTTCTGATCATAAAGGTGACTTCAATTATGATGTCTGATACTGAGATCAAGGGACACGGCCTCGCTTCAAGGGACAAGGCCCAGCTCCAATTAAGAAGAGAAGGGTAAGACCCGACCACAGCGAGAAAGAGGTCTACAGCCTAGGAGAGATGATATTACTGAAGTTAAAGGCGACTTTGCTCAAAAACAGTGGTGTACCTCGTCTGTCAATAGCATAACATTCATTCCATCTGATTCGCAGACAGACAGACAGTGATTTGGACTTAAGCATCTCTAACTTGTTCAGCTAACACTGGCAACCAAGGGGAGGATGTTTACCACCCCAGTGAACTTTGCTCCGGTTGCGTCTAAAATGCCAAAAATTGCGTAAAAGCATATATGGGCTATACTAGGTATGTCGTACTTATTTTTGGTACCAATATAAGAAGAAGACCATAGCTATCCACTGGACCGAAAATCATAAGCATCGGGTGCTTTAAAATGAATTCCGAAGGGGGTGGGTAATCCCTTGGTATCATGTACCAAAAAAAAAAAACTTGGTAAGACAAGGTTTAATAATGTGTTCCCATCATCCAGTTTTTGTTAGCGAGCCGAACAACTTAGGGTGCAACATACAAACTGACAAATTGTAATTTTACATGCATAAAGGATCAGTGAGTATTCTTATCCCACAAATTGGTATCCAGTACCATGTCCACCTCATATTGACAACAACAGTTAATTCATGGGGAAGAAAGAGAATGGGAATTTAATTGAGGTAAATCATGGCCAGCCATTTTGGATTTTTAGTGGTCACTTTGCATTTGAAGCCAAATCCTGAGTACCGTGCAAGGAAATTTCAAAGGACCATGTTTTGGAATTGTGTGAAATTTGAAGCTGGAACATCAAAATAGACTGCAAAAGGAAGTGTTCAAGCCTGAAATGAGAAATTATACCCACAATTATGTTTTGCCCTTTCTTGTGCTATAAAGCATTTTAAGACAATGCAAAATCTACTCAAAGGGAGGACAACTAAGATTTTAAGTCATCTGTATTACAATCAATATGCGTCGTCATAATTTTGATGCCGATACATTACATTGTTGTACTTTTGTAGTCAATTAGTTATGATATATCAGTAATTATCCCCAAATGACATTGTTGATAACATCTTTGGACACACTCAATGTCGGACAGCATTGTTTATAGTAATTTATACCCACCAAACCTCAGTCTTCATTTCCCTTTCCTTATTTTGTCCTTATTTTGACATGTTAAAAATGTATTTTTCTTTCAAACTTGAATATTTTATAGCTACATATAGCTACAAATCTACCAATTGCAATACCAAACTCATTTTTCTATTGATCAGGTTTAAGTAATTTACATAATAAATGACCAGGGGCCATTACCCCCAAACAGGGTATTACATAATATTTAAATTGGAGAATAAAATATATGAAATTATTATAATTTTGTATAGGGACTGTTATGACCCTCTTTGATATGAAACCCATTCAAAATAGTAAATGATGTAGCCCATAAGTATCATCTCTGCCAATATAAAGCAACAATGTCACTTTTTGTATTGTTCGCATTGTCGTTTGCATTGTTACTCCACCAAATAGACCCCCTATCTTGTAATTTGATATGCTAATTAATTATTTTTTACACTAAAGAATAACATAAAGTTTACTCTTTTATACTCTGCATTAAAATTAAATCTTTCTTATTCAAACTTGATAAAAAAAAAGATACCCAAATAAAGGCACCGGGACCATTATGACACCGGGGCCATAATTACCCCAGTCTCCCCAAAATCAAAGGTAAGAAATCCCTTTTATCGTGAAATTTGGATGTTTGTTAATTATATTGCAGTCATTAATATTGGAATGTCTAATGGTCTAAACACACAATGAGGCAAAATGCTACGCATATAACAGCCATAATAGCCAGTTAAACACGCGCAGGTGTAGCAATAGGATCAACAAAACTCATTCTTGTAGATAAGTCACGGCTATAAACCCTCTTTCTGGAGAAGAAATTTATAGTAGGAGTAAGATGCTCGTACGTGACCAAACGAGCGAGATGAATTTTGTAATTAACGAATAATACCTAGGCACCCTTTTGATATGACGGGTCATATTTCTGATCATAAAGGTGACGTCAATTATGATGTCGATACTGAAGAATCAAGGGACACGGCCCAGCTTCCAAGGGACATGGCCCAGACTCCAAATAAGAAGAGAAGGGTAAGACCCAACCAGAGCGAGAAAGAGGTCAACAGCCTCGGAGAAGATGATATTACTGAAAGTGAAAGCGACTTTGCTCAAAAACAGTGGTGTACCTCGTCTGTCAATAGCATAACAGTCCATTCATCTGATTCGCAGACAGACAGACAGTGATTTGGACTTAAGCATCTCTATAATTGCAGCTTAACCCTGGTCTAACCAAGGGGAGGATGTTTACCACCCCAGTGAACTTTGCTCCGGTGCGCTAAAATGCCAAAAAATTGCGTAAAAAGCATCATTATGGCGCTATACTAGGTATGTCGGTACTTATTTTGGTACCAATAGAAAGAAGAAGACCATAGCTATCCACTGGTACCAAAATCATAAGCATCGGGTGCTTTAAAATGAATTCTCGAGGGGGTGGTAATCCCCTTGGTAATCCATGTAACAAAAAAAAAAACTTGGTAAGACAAGGTTTAATAATGTGTTCCCATCATCCAGTTTGTTAGCGAGCCGAACAACTTAGGATGCACAGACTAAACACTGACAATATTGTCATATTTACATGATATAAGGATCAGGTGAGTATTCTATCCCACAAAATTGGTATCCAGTACCATGTAAACCTCATATTGACACACAAAAAGTTAATTCATGGGGAAGAAAGAGAATGGGAATTTAATTTGAGGTAATATGGCAGCCATTTTGGATTTTAAGTGGTCATCTTGCATTTGCAGCCAAATCCTGAGTACCGTGCAAGGAAATTTCAAAGGACCATGGTTTGGAATGACGGAACCACTGAGAAATGTTAACATGAACAAGTCAGGTAGCTTGAATATAAGTAAGGTGCTTTTGGTGGCCATTTTGGGATTGAAACCGATCCTTGGTACCTCTAACCTATTTTTATCATCTTCAAGCTTAGATGACGGAACTGTTGTAAAAACTGTGACAGGAGAGCCAAGACGTGTGTAAGTGTAATTACGGTCATTTTGCAGCTATTTTAATTTTTGGTGGCCATCTTGGGATTTAGGGCGATATTCGGAGTACGTCTCCGGCCCATTGAGGGGGAATGCTCAGAATGACAGAATCACTGAAACTCTCTGACAGCAAAACTTCAGAGAGGTATTATCCAATTTATGAATTTTGGCCGCCATTTTTTGAATTTTGGGGCCATCTTGAAGTTGGGGCAAAATTCGGGTGGCCCCCAGCTTATTGCCAGTGGCGTAACCACGGGGGGCAGGGGGGCAGACTGCCACCCCCCCCAGACACTACAATTGGACGGAGAGCTAAAAATGTTGACTACCAAGATGTGGAGAAGAAGGTGAAGAAGAGGGAGAAAGAGAAGAAAAGGGACGGCGAAGGTGAAACGAGAGAAGAAAAGGGGAGAGAAGGAAGAGTAAGCCAGGGGAAGAGAAGCAAGAGTAAGAACCGGGAATGAAGAAGAGATCAGTAAGGGAAAGGAGAAAAATAGTGTGTTGTGTGGGTCCTCAGGTCGAAGTGCCCTTCCCCCCCCCCCGCTTCTTGAGTCTTGACCCTCCGGAGGCTCAGGTCCTGTTACGCGCCCTGCTTATTTCACAGAGTATGTTCAATAAGACAAAATCACTTAGAAAAACCTTGACTGGAAAAAATGGCAGTTTTTCCTTGCTGGGACCTGTCTGTCATAATTGATATAAGGCTTATAACGATGTTTTTTTTGTCTCAAGCTTTTGTGCGCATTAGGCAACTCCTGCATGTTTTGTCGCCTGCTTTAGCAGGAAACCCATGGGATGTTTTTTTCCTAGTGGGCTACATATAGCTTGACCAATCATGCCGGCGATGGCAAGGTGACTCCCAATATGAGTGTCCGGTTAGAGAAACCTTGAACTAGCTACAGTATAGCCTGTATTAGGCTGTGTGGCCCTTTTAACAATTGCTCATTCTCGCAATACGCATTGACTGATTACTTGATACTTGGTCAGAAGAACCATTGGCCAAGGCTCATGTGGTGTAAACCAAATGACCGCTGATGACCCTTATGTGAACTTTGACCCCATTTTGGGACAATCTTTAAAACTAACTTTCTTTGGCACATAAAATGCTCTGGTCACCAAAGTTACTAAAAAACCACATGGCCATGACTACTGTGGATGTACACAGATTGACCTTGATGACCCCTATGTGACCTTTGACACAATTTCATTAAAATCAAACATATGTTTTAAGCAATTGCTCATTTCTCACATATACATCGACTGATTAACTTCATACTTGGTCAGAAAAACCCTGGCCCAAGGCTCATGTGGTTTTAACAAATTGACCTCTTAATACGCTTATGTTTCTTTGACCCCATTTTGGGAAAATCTTTGAAACTACATCTTTAAAACTACATTGCTTTGGCAACATAAAATGCTCCGTCATCAAAGTTACTAAAAAACAAATGGCCCTGACTTTAATGATGGAATGTACACAGATTGACTTTTGATGACCCCTATTTGACCTTTGACCATTTCATTAAAATCAAAGGTTAACAATTGCTCATTCCTCACATGCATCAAATGAATAACTTATACTTGGTCAGAAAAACCACTGCCCAAGGCCTCATTGGGGTGTAAACAAAGTGACCACTGATGACCCCTATGTGAACTTTGGCCCCATTTTGGGAAAATCTTTGAAACTACATTTCTTTGGCACAAGATGCATGGCCACCAAATTACTCAAAAGAACCACGGGACTGATGTAATGTGGGATGTAAACAGATTGACCTCTTTGATGAACCCATAATTTGAACCTTTGACCCCATTTCAAACACCAAAGTCTCTCAACAAAAAACACTGCCAAAAATCTATCCAAACATCAAACTACTCTCTGTTGACTACCCGCAATGGCAGGCGATACAAGCGTTCTGGGGAACGATGATTGTTTTACCTTTAACTTTAAGGAATATTTCTTTCCGATTTCTTCAAAAATGTGCACAAATCTTCGAAGCTATTGCCCAAATTTTATCCGATATTGGCAACCGGAGTTTTCAAATCTGAAATCATAGCAAGCAGTGATGTCAAAGTCAACACACACAAGTGAAGTCGCAAGTCCAATTGAATCGCATGATAAACCTAAGGTCAATGGCAGTCCCCAATCAACTCCAGTCAAAGTCAAAAAGTTCAATCCTTGCTAATTTACGCATCTTCGAAATGAAGTCTCGCACTAATTAAAGCGTAGAGCCCTCAGCCAACACACCTTGGTGCTCCTGTGTAAATGTACATTGGATATCAAAATTCCTTCACTGCACGATATGGTACGCATCTTCTTTGCCATTTGAAATTTCCTGATACATGCGGCTTAGGTATCAAATGATTGCTTATTAATATGCATAATTGCTGGTATCGCTAAACAGTACTTCGGATGTGCAAAATTCCTTGCTACATGAAACGACTATCCATACATCTTGTGTGTGAATCATATTTAGGGGGACGGATGTGTTGTTTGGGAGGGGGACGGGATTGTGTTTGGGAGGGGATGTGATGGGTGTTTGGAGGGGGACGGTTGGGGTGTTGAAGGAGGGAAGGGTTGGGGGTGTTGGGGAGGGGTCAGGGTGGTGGTGTTGGGGGAGGTAAGGGGGGGTGTTGGGCAGGTAAGTGTCGGGTGTTTGGGAGCGAGAAGGGTGGGTGGGTGTTGGGGAGGGAGAGGGTGGGGTGGTTGTGCGTTGTTGAAGGGTGGGGTGTTGGGGGAAGGGGTGGGGTGTTGGGGGACAGGTTGGGGTTTTGGGGGAAGGGTTGGTGTTGGGGAAACGTTGGTGTTGGGGAACGTAGGGTTGGGAAGCGTGGTGTTGGGGGTAAGTGTGGGGTGTTGTAGGGAAGGGAGGGTGTTGGGTGCAGGGTGGGTGTTGGTGGAAGGGTGGGTGGTTGGGGAAGGTGGGGTGTTGTGATAAGGGTGTGTTGTGGGGGGAAGCTGTGGGTTTTTGGGGAAGCGTAGGGTTGGTGAGCCGTGGGTGTTGGGGGAAGTGTGGGTGTTGGAGAGGGAGGGGTGTTGGGGGAAGGGTTGGTGTTGGGGGAAGGTGGGGTTGGGGGAAGGGGTGGTTGTTTGGGGAAGTGTGGGTTGTTGGAGGAAGGGTGGGGTGTTGGAGAAGGGTGTGGTTTTGGGGGAAGGGTGGGGTGTTGGGGAGGGGGCTGGTGTGGGGGGTTAGTGGTGGGGTTGCGTTGGGAAGGGGGGGGGAAGGGGTGGGGTGAGTCTGTAGGGGTAGTTGTGGTCATCAGCGAGGGAAGGGTTTGGTGCATCGTCGAAGAGCATGTGAACCCTCATGTTACCCTTGGTGACCTTTTGTGACTCCATGTGACCTGGTGACCCCATTGACCTCGTGACCTTAGTGGACTCAATGTCACCTTTGGCCCCTTCACAATTGGTGTGTCGGGAGTGGCGGGGTGGGGTGCGACGGGAAGGGGTTGGAGTGTGCCCCTCCGGAATGGTGGGTGCATTGTGGTGTGTCGGGGAGTGGTGCATTGGGGGAAGAGTGGGTGTGACCCTATGTGCCCCCATGTGCCCTTTGTACCCCATGTGACCTCGGTGATGCCATTGATCTTGTTGACCCCATTGACCTTTGTGACCATGTGAACCTTGGTGACCTCATGTCACCTCATGTTCACCTTGGTGACCTCATGTTACCTTTGACCCCATTCACAAACCACGATGGCAGAGGACACTAGCATTCCAACGACTGCGATGTATTTTTTCAGACATTTCAATTAACCTTTTTTATAATTCCTTTGGCTGCATTATTTGCATTTTCATGAATTTTAATTAGCTTTTTTGTTTTACCTTTTTCAAATGCACTTCAGGCTACAAAACACTTCTCTCCAGTGCTTTTGCTCTCCTTATCATCAATGCCAAATTTTTATCATAAAGCAAGTGATCGCGTAACCAGGCGACACTTGTGGTTCGAGAACCGCCTTGTTTTTCTGTATACTTTTTTGCGTTCTCATCACCATTTTCGACAGCCAAAGCTGCCAGAAAGTAGCAGATTGATTTAGGTAAACAACTAAAACGGCGAAATAGTAAGTTAGGAACAACATACAAACTCTTGTGTACATAAAATAATAAATTGATTCTTTCAGTTTCAATTTATTTTCACCATTTGGCCATCAGTTTGGAACAATTTTAATTCAAGTTTGGACCTCTTTAATATTAATTTACTCGGTATAGAAATCGGTAAAAAAAGAAAATTTTGCCGATACCAATCAGATACCGATAAGGTCATAATCGGCCCCGATTTCAAGAATACCGATCATATTGGTTATTCTCTACTCAGAAAGTTTTTAGATGTTCCTTTTCCCATGTGGTTAATGTCAAAATATTCAATAGACCTTCCAGGATTCATTTTCTAGAGGTCAATCATCCTATTACACTTGGGTCATTGCTATTCTTGCATTCATTTATTTATTATTACAATTCTCTGCACATAAAAAACAATAAAACAATGCATTGTAGATGGACAACTCACATAAAATCTAATTTAAAGAGCCCAATTACTATACAAATTAATATATCAAATTAAAAACATATTGAAAGGAAGTACACACTACGAAATAAAATCACTGAAAAAATCACTGAAATCTGAAATGAACACTGAAAATTTTAACAAAAGAAAATCCCACTGAAAATCACACTGAAACGAGCTCTTTTGTTATTCAGAAATGCAAATGACCCTTGTGATATATGTTACATATTCATAGTAATATGAAAATGAACCTCACTGGCAAGTTATTCTTAATCACGCTGAAAATGGACTGTAACGCCACTGGAAATTGTGAGCCATCTATTAATCACGCTGAAACGCCACTAATCACACTGAAAAATTGTTGTATAGAGCAGTCATCAATGCGAGTTATTTACTAATCACACTGAAACGCTACTAATCACACTGAAAACACACTGAAAACTGAAAGTTGTTTATAGGAAATCCATAACACATGAAATGAGAGGTTATGCCCTTATTGTTAATCTTTGATAATCTAAGATTGATCCCATAACGTATATTACCAAATGTTAATATTAACCGCTGCATCACTAGCTCCTGGGTACAGTATGTATACTCTGATCATTGTTCACAATACTATTCTTATAGACATGTACCATATTGGTAAAAAGGTAGCGTGTTAAAGAACATCTTCAACAGATGTATTTGTCATTATCCATCATAAGGCTTCAGTAGTTATAAAAATGTTTATTTTATTTGTAGGCATACACCCGAAAAGTCAGAATGTGTTGCAAAGTCGAACTCATTTCCCGTGCATGAAAGTATCACGAGTCAAGTTAAAAAATGCATTTATTGGTGTTATTATTGATGATACCTTAACTATAGTTTACTATAATTATGTCCACATATGTTCATAATGTACCCACGACGGCACGTCCCCGGGGAAAAAATTGTCGATCTGTGCCTCCGTAGTAAAAGCTCTTCTTGAACGCAAGCTTCTCTAGATTATGTTCGGACGCGGATACCAAGCTGGTACGTTATAAGGACGTGGCCGATGCGTTGCGGCGTTGTATGGGTATGGGTCACGGTTCGGCGCGGCGCAATTAATGGCCTGGGTACACCCGTGGTATCTTCTCTGGTCCTTTAAACAATTCTGAACGTCTTTGTAATTACAATTTTTAGCTATACCCATTCTTCGCGTAATTATCTTATGACAACATCATGAGCTATGTGGGGTTACATTAATTTTCTCAGACTCTCTCCAAATGGACCCGGGGAATTTTTCCGCTATCTTAGGATATGCTGCTTGGACGAATTTAAAATATAGCGAATTATTTAAATACTCCTTCCCGATTCTCCGTTTGATTTTTGTTTCGTGGATTAATTATAAACTTAAAAAAAATACAAAATTTATTAATGCAAACAGGTCTGTCCACAAATCAGCAGCTGTAGAGTATAACTTTACAGATACGTGTTAACCATAATTATTGTATACAGTACCATCTATTCACAGGTTTTGATAATGATGAACATTTCTTCTTTGAATACGAACTTTTAAATATGAACCTTAAATATCCTTAACCAACCCGAAAATCAATGTTATTATCAAGCGCTTTATGGCTTTTGGGTTTTTTTTTAAATAAAACGATGACATTAACGGTTGTCAAAACAGAAATTTATAAGTCGCAACTCTTTATTTCTAAGAATGTTATAATTTATAAAGACTATAGAGGCTCACGCATCATACACTGCAAACAAACTAGTACACGAGATCATTACTGATACTTACTTCGAGTTTCTTAACATTTTTTAAATAATCATTAACTACGAGGAAGAAACACGCATCGCGCACTAGAACAATTATAACGTAACATGCACAGGCACACACATCTGAGAAAAAATCTCTGACGTATGCGCCTGTACGGGGACTCGAACCCCGGACCTCTCGCTTTCTTGGCGAGTGCTCTACCACTGAGCTATACAGACAGTCCCTGCTATACAGAGATTCGGTATGATACTCATGGATAAGGCGGTCGGGGTAAACAACACACACAACACAACAGTGTACGAGATCGGAGGATGCTTACCCGCAAGCCTAACAATGTAACAATTTATAAAGACTATAGAGGCTCACGCATCATACACTGCAAACAAACTAGTACACGAGATCATTACTGATACTTACTTCGAGTTTCTTAACATTTTTTAAATAATCATTAACTACGAGGAAGAAAAAAAAAAAAAAAAAAAAAAAGTTACATTAATTTTCTCAGACTCTCTCCAAATGGACCCGGGGAATTTTTCCGCTATCTTAGGATATGCTGCTTGGACGAATTTAAAATATAGCGAATTATTTAAATACTCCTTCCCGATTCTCCGTTTGATTTTTGTTTCGTGGATTAATTATAAACTTAAAAAAAATACAAAATTTATTAATGCAAACAGGTCTGTCCACAAATCAGCAGCTGTAGAGTATAACTTTACAGATACGTGTTAACCATAATTATTGTATACAGTACCATCTATTCACAGGTTTTGATAATGATGAACATTTCTTCTTTGAATACGAACTTTTAAATATGAACCTTAAATATCCTTAACCAACCCGAAAATCAATGTTATTATCAAGCGCTTTATGGCTTTTGGGTTTTTTTTAAATAAAACGATGACATTAACGGTTGTCAAAACAGAAATTTATAAGTCGCAACTCTTTATTTCTAAGAATGTTATAATTTATAAAGACTATAGAGGCTCACGCATCATACACTGCAAACAAACTAGTACACGAGATCATTACTGATACTTACTTCGAGTTTCTTAACATTTTTTAAATAATCATTAACTACGAGGAAGAAACACGCATCGCGCACTAGAACAATTATAACGTAACATGCACAGAATGTTATAGTAAGATCTATAAGCTTTGATCCTCTCTTATTTTGTTAACTGACATTTCCATTAGAAACAAAATATCCTTTACCCATTTTTATTTAATGGTTATTTTAAAAAGAAAAGAAAACCTGTTTTCTTCTTTTTGAGAATACAAATTTGTATTTGATAAGTTGTCGGACATCATGTTTTTATGAAAAAAATAGGAAAAAATACCAACATCTAAGTTTTGAATGATGTCCTAATCCTTCATGCGGAATCGACAGAACATAATAAATCATCTCCTTAAAAAATGAGTTTTCGGTTAATTCACTTCAGGTGTGATCTATAACAAATTGACGAGCATGATAAATTTTCAACAACAAAATCGGTTAAAATGGGGGTGCACTTCTTAAAATGCTCTCGCGCGTCTTTGCAGATTTATTTCTAAGAATGGCAATTGGCGTTTGACTTTCATCTTGTCAGTAGATTATTATCAAACTATTGGAATACATCACGATTTTTTCATTAAATTCTCGCATTGCAAAATTTGATCAATACGACAGTGTGTACAATATCCGTTTAATTTCATTTCTATTGGGTTTGGATGTAGTTTGTGAGTCTTATCCAGGATAATACTTAATGTATAAGAAATGTATAAAGTAAGAAATTTGAAGATTGGTTGCTATTAAAACACCTTAAGAAATATATATTATTATCGTGCGCAAAGTATTAAAATACGCACTTTGCGTTCAATCGTCAAATTTCAAATCACTGTACAAGATTATCACTGAAAGGTACTTAGCCAAATCACCTTAAATTAAATATGGATAAGACAGAATTTATCATCTTTGGTTCATCACACAACATCAATTTGTTCCCATCTCTTGCTCTTAAAGTTGATAATGCTCTCATTAAACCCACAAACACTGTTCGTAATCTTGGTGTACATTTGGATTCTACATTATCTATGAATGCTCAGATTTCTAGACTCTGTCAACCACTTTATTTTCAACTGAGAAATATTGCACGGATACGGCGTTTCCTGGAAAAGGACTCATGTCATCACATTATCCGGGCCTTGATACTATCCCGCCTTGACTATGATAACTCTCTCCTTGCTGGCATTACAAATAGCAATTTTTCCAAACTACAACGTATTCAGAACAAGGCAGTTCGCCTCATTCATGGCATAAATCGACGTGAACACATTACACCTTTTCTTGCCGATCTCCACTGGTTGCCAGTCAGAGAGAGAGTCAACTTCAAGTTATGCACAATCATCTACCAATGTATTAATGGCTTTTCTCCAGCATATTTGCAAAATAACATTCAAAAGTATACTACTACCAGCTCCATTTGCAAACTTCGATCTGCTGCTGATACTACAAGACTAAAACCGTATTTGGAACTCATTACCTCGTGATATCAGGGAAGCACCCTCACTGAGTATTTAAAAAAAAAAACATCTCAAATCTTATTTATATCCAAATTAATTTCTGTTTCTTTGACTTGGTATTACCTTTTCCCCTTTTTACCTGCCTTTGGTAGTAGTATGTTCATAGCGCCTAGAGCTTTAAGAATAGGCGCTTTACAAATCTATGTATGTATGTAAAATGCAGTTTACGTTACCGGTTTTGATAATGATGAACATTTCTTCTTTGAATACGAACTTTTAAATATGAACCTTAAATATCCTTAACCAACCCGAAAATCAATGTTATTATCAAGCGCTTTATGGCTTTTGGGTTTTTTTTTAAATAAAACGATGACATTAACGGTTGTCAAAACAGAAATTTATAAGTCGCAACTCTTTATTTCTAAGAATGTTATAATTTATAAAGACTATAGAGGCTCACGCATCATACACTGCAAACAAACTAGTACACGAGATCATTACTGATACTTACTTCGAGTTTCTTAACATTTTTTAAATAATCATTAACTACGAGGAAGAAACACGCATCGCGCACTAGAACAATTATAACGTAACATGCACAGAATGTTATAGTAAGATCTATAAGCTTTGATCCTCTCTTATTTTGTTAACTGACATTTCCATTAGAAACAAAATATCCTTTACCCATTTTTATTTAATGGTTATTTTAAAAAGAAAAGAAAACCTGTTTTCTTCTTTTTGAGAATACAAATTTGTATTTGATAAGTTGTCGGACATCATGTTTTTATGAAAAAAATAGGAAAAAATACCAACATCTAAGTTTTGAATGATGTCCTAATCCTTCATGCGGAATCGACAGAACATAATAAATCATCTCCTTAAAAAATGAGTTTTCGGTTAATTCACTTCAGGTGTGATCTATAACAAATTGACGAGCATGATAAATTTTCAACAACAAAATCGGTTAAAATGGGGGTGCACTTCTTAAAATGCTCTCGCGCGTCTTGCAGATTTATTTCTAAGAATGGCAATTGGCGTTTGACTTTCATCTTGTCAGTAGATTATTATCAAACTATTGGAATACATCACGATTTTTTCATTAAATTCTCGCATTGCAAAATTTGATCAATACGACAGTGTGTACAATATCCGTTTAATTTCATTTCTATTGGGTTTGGATGTAGTTTGTGAGTCTTATCCAGGATAATACTTAATGTATAAGAAATGTATAAAGTAAGAAATTTGAAGATTGGTTGCTATTAAAACACCTTAAGAAATATATATTATTATCGTGCGCAAAGTATTAAAATACGCACTTTGCGTTCAATCGTCAAATTTCAAATCACTGTACAAGATTATCACTGAAAGGTACTTAGCCAAATCACCTTAAATTAAATATGGATAAGACAGAATTTATCATCTTTGGTTCATCACACAACATCAATTTGTTCCCATCTCTTGCTCTTAAAGTTGATAATGCTCTCATTAAACCCACAAACACTGTTCGTAATCTTGGTGTACATTTGGATTCTACATTATCTATGAATGCTCAGATTTCTAGACTCTGTCAACCACTTTATTTTCAACTGAGAAATATTGCACGGATACGGCGTTTCCTGGAAAAGGACTCATGTCATCACATTATCCGGGCCTTGATACTATCCCGCCTTGACTATGATAACTCTCTCCTTGCTGGCATTACAAATAGCAATTTTTCCAAACTACAACGTATTCAGAACAAGGCAGTTCGCCTCATTCATGGCATAAATCGACGTGAACACATTACACCTTTTCTTGCCGATCTCCACTGGTTGCCAGTCAGAGAGAGAGTCAACTTCAAGTTATGCACAATCATCTACCAATGTATTAATGGCTTTTCTCCAGCATATTTGCAAAATAACATTCAAAAGTATACTACTACCAGCTCCATTTGCAAACTTCGATCTGCTGCTGATACTACAAGACTAAAACCGTATTTGGAACTCATTACCTCGTGATATCAGGGAAGCACCCTCACTGAGTATTTAAAAAAAAAACATCTCAAATCTTATTTATATCCAAATTAATTTCTGTTTCTTTGACTTGGTATTACCTTTTCCCCTTTTTACCTGCCTTTGGTAGTAGTATGTTCATAGCGCCTAGAGCTTTAAGAATAGGCGCTTTACAAATCTATGTATGTATGTAAAATGCAGTTTACGTTACCGGTTTTCCAATATTTCTAGGTAACAAAATGTGCTTTCTGATCATTATATAATTCAATGGATGTCTCGATTAATAACTCCATATATTATTTTACGATGAAAAGCAGGGGTGGCAGTATACACAAAGAATATGAAGTATTTTGTGAGTATTTGACACATACATGGTTGTAACTAGCCTTAAGTGTTTTAATTATATGAAAGCAATTTGATAGAAATTTCTCACGTGTCAATTCATCTACCTGCATATTTTTCTCTTCCTATCTTCCAAATATGAACATATCCCTACCTAGATTTGGAATGTCGGAAGTGTGTCGACTTTTAAATTCAACTTAGGCCTATATGAATGTAATTGGATAGAGAATAGTGACCTTTTTTCTCATTTCATTCATGCGCATACTTGCGTCTTCCAAATCTGAAAACACCTTAAAACTTAATATTGTTAACGTGCGCAAAGTATTAAAATCCGCACTTTGCGTTCAATTGTCAAATTGCCAAATCACTTTACAAGAACAACACTGACACTTATTTTGAGTAAGTATACTAAAAATGCATTACTATACTATAGACATGATAGAAGTTAGAAATGTTAGTCAATGTGAGAAAATGTAATTGACGTTACAGGTTTTACATTATTTCTAAATGATTCTGACAATTATTGGCGTTATTGGCGTTTCCGTCTTTTGCCCAATTTTTGCATGTTTTGAAAACAATTTTTTGTCCCTAATTTACAGCCCAAATAAAATCATTTTAATTGCTGATTTGATGTTGTATTATGACCCTTTACATGTGATATAAATTTCATGCCACAATTTCCGTGGGGGTGGGGGGTTGATGGAACCCCCCCCCCCTTACTAAATTATATCTTTTTTTCCTCATGAGCAAGATTCGGCCCATCATTATTTCCACCCTTTCTTTCTTCCCCCGCCCCTCCACTCCGCACCCGTTTCCCTCTTTAATAAATTAATATGGACAATAATCGGGTGTTGCCGCAATGACAAGACGGGTATTTTTCTTTTTAATTCGGTCATTGTACTTTTAATCGGTGCATGTATCACCCCCTGTACATTTTTTGTATGTGGTTCAGTCATTAAAAAAACCCAACAACTCTCTAGTCTACCCTATATACTTGAAAGGTCCGTCCAACCGTATAGGCCTGTATAAAACTGTTTTTTGATCTCTCGCTCGTTCTTATTCTGCGATGTCAACGTGCACAGCACAAATACAGCAATTTACTGTACCACTTGGTATAAGAGATATCGATTGAAATCACCATCATTGCAAGACTGTCTGTTAGTTTACTCCTCGAGCTTTTATCGATTTAATAAATTCAGGCCAAAACAAGGTGTCTCAGCAGCTTCCAACAGGCCAAAACCTTAGGTGCTATGTGATTTGTTTTACTAAAAAAAAGCAATGCGGTACGCGGAATTGTTTACATTGCATTTTAGACGTTTTTTTTCGGCCGTTTAGCTGCCAAATTTCTTATTTATTCCTTGACAAGTTAAAAAAATAAAACCTCTTGAAAACCTTTAAAAAATGTGACGTTTTACAACTATGCACGCGGGAAGCTGAGAGGAACTCTTTTGTTTTCTGTGCCTAAATTCAAATATATATTTGTAATAGAATTATAGAAAGTATATAATAAAACTAAGGAATTAAGAAAGCGGGGTTCACATTTTCTCTCGACAGGTCCGGGGCAAATGAAAGAGAGAAAACTTTGCGAGGATCAAGTGTCATGTCATTTTGTTTTGATAAACAGGATTGGGAATAAAGCAGAGCCCAACCTTGATTATGTATCCAATCATACTTTCTTTATCTAGGAATGCATGTAGTACGGGGAAAATGAAATTTATGTTTACGCAAACACGCGGTTGTCGCAATTCAAAATGCTATTGAAATAATCATTTTCCAACAATTATTGAAAATGTTACCATTTTACTTGCGAATATGAACATGGTATGTCAATTTGGTCCACTTTTATGGAACACTCGTGATATTTTACGCGCCGCACGTTGTATTTATACACCTCTTTAGTTTTCTATTTATATATTTGATGATGAGGGGAAAATATTGAATATTCAATTAAAAACAAATAGAACTGAAAATAGGGGAATTCAGTTTAAAACTTGTTAGTTGTTCTCTTAATGTGCTTTTCTTTATACTTTTGTTGTGATTGCTGTTATTTTGTTGTCCTTTTATTTGTTCGTTTACGGATACTTTTATTAATTTATATATCATGTCCAAACAAATTAGGCTAATCATTCAGATCACCATGTCAAAATTTGTTTTCGAAGGTTTACAGATCTATACTTCACACTAAGTGTAGAAAATAGTCATCTTCTATGAATGTGTAATGGGGAAACATAGTAAGAATTCTAGAGCCAAAGCAATGCTAGTTTTTGTTTGTCAATACATTGCGATGGAAGCTTGTATGCACTGTTCTTGGGTGAATCGGAACCTCCAACTATTTTTACGTAAAAAATGGCTAATTAGACCTGTAGAGGTAATCGAGTAGGGATATTAGTGTAGAACCGATCACATCGGAAGGTTCTGAACCTGGCCGATTTTAAGCTTATCGGATCTGGATCGGAATCGGAAAAAATTCTCCTCCCTACCGATCTCATGAACCGATCCCAACCAGTTACTACAAAGCCTAGAAAAAATGGCAAAGCTTTATTTCAAACTCACCTTATCTGCCAAATGAAGACCTTAGGCCTATATGTTTTCAATTGAATTTACTCAATCTAGCATTAGAACCAACCAGAGTTATCAGACAAACATTCACAATATGGTAATTACAAATATGAAGCGTCATGTGTGTTTTGTATTCACAATATGTACATGTTTAAGTTGACATCATGAATTCACATGTCAACAATACCAGGGAATTTCCCGTAAATTCTTGGTGAGATGAAACAACGTTCCTGATTGGCCGAGGTATTGTTTTCATTTTATTAAAAATTTAATGCAAGTTTGTTGAATGAATTTTGAGACAAACCTTTTCAACACATGTCATAACAACATACCATAGTTTTTATCGTAAATTTATAAAGGGGTATGTGATGTTTCATTGTTACTTTTATCCAATTTGGTGAAATATTCTAGAATATTTCTAGAAATTCACGAACTTTCCAACTCATCATACATTGCGCGAACCAGGAAATCACCTAATCAAATATGGCTGCCCGACTGGGTTAATCGGCGGCCGACTGCAGAGATGATGCGATGGAGGGGTGTAACATGGAGCTCAGAAAATCTGGAAAATATAGTAATAAAGAAAGTAATCAAATTTTAGAGAGCAAATTTTACAGTGTACAGAATACCACTGTGCAAATCGCATGGGCACTGACATCACCATGCAGAGAATCGGTATCGGAATCGGACGATCAAACCTAAACATGATCGGAGATCGGCCGATTCAGAAGCAGTGTGGATCGGTTCTACACTAAGGGATATGTAGGGCAAAAAGATACACGTACGCAAAGCGACGAAAAATACGGAACAAATTACATTTCTTTATATAGATCTTTAAGAATTAATTGAAACAAACATGCACCCACCCACTATTCCCACCCCCCCACACACACACACACACACACAAAAAAACTTGGAGTTGAAATTCTAGGAGTTCTAACACACCTCTCATTACATACAAAACTAGGAGTTTTCACACACACACAGTTCATGGAAGAACTCCCCTCTTTACGGGGCTATCGGTCTGCGACGCAAGACAGTACAGTTAGATAAGAAAAATATTAGTTCACACAGTAAAAAACAATTCACACAGTAAAAAAATGCACCGTTCAAATGTCAGTATGTAGGTTGCTTTGTTCTAAAAATGATGCGAAATGAGATTTTTATACAAGATGCCAAAACTCGTAGAAATATGACTGGCGAACTGCATGAGCATGGAAGAAGGGAAAACACGTACACGTCTTCGCAAGGCATAATCGTATTTGGAAGGTGATAATAAATTTCTTCGAATTTGAAGTTCTAATTATGATTATTTTTTTTGTGTGAACTTTTAATGGATGACAAAAAGGAAATGCACAGAAAATGTCTTCGATAACGCAAACCATCCAGAAAACGAACAACGAGAATGTTAGGACTGATTATTTTTTTCTACTGTTTAGTAATCCCGTTTATTTATTTTCATCGAATGATATTTTTTTAAATTCATGTCATACCAGGATTGTGCTGAGTCATAGCCTATATATTTAAAATTGAGTCAGATTATCCTTTTATGGCTTTCCCAAATCCACCGCAATCCATTAATTATGACTTGCTTGGGGTTTGTCAGTGGAAATTATTTAAATGATAAAATTAAACAGATTTTGAGGCCGACGAAGTCTTTAGTCATTGCCCGAGCCAAGTTTTGTTGCGCCGACCGGCCATTGTTTCTCCCTGGCTTGACCCGTTAAGAAATAGCTTGCGCTGGCGTAATTGGAAGGCAAATATAGGCCTATGATGACTGCACGTAAGGCCCAGTTTTTTTAGATAACCATATAAATCAATTCGCTACTACTTTACTCTCGACCATTTTCTGATTAATTAAATCGTAAGGTAGATTGCATATTTTAAACAGTGATGAAATCTATATTTGCCGCACATTTGCGTATTAAGTCGCTATATTCAAATGAAAGTTAATTTCATCTGCTTTTTAAAGCCTTATAAATGCGTGACGATTTGCGAAATGTTAGTTTTGTTGTTGATATTTATATACCCTTTTGAAATCATTGATCGCTTAGTTTCTCTATGACCTACGACGTCATGACCCAAACTCTTAAATATTAAGACTGTGTTCGTATGCGTATTCCATGGAAAACGTTTTTCAAGTAGCATTTTCTGCAATCATATTTTCTTTAGTACGTGCATAGAACTGGTAGACCCTGCGTGTTTTGTGCAAGATGGGGGAAATTCACTGGGCTGTGAATGATGCTGCAGTAATAGCCAACTCATCTCTATCCCCGATTGACACCGATGTACGTTATGGAAATTCCCTGCGGTTGCAAATGAGCATAAAATCGAAGCACGGAAGATATAAATACTAGTAGGTCCGGCCTCCTATACATCTTGGACAGAATATAGGAGCAGCATGACAAGAAAAGGGGTGAAGTGGTTAAACATCTTTAGCGAAACTAAATCAATTGTTCAAAATCATCTATTCCATGCAGGTATATAGCTGATGATATTTTTTCTGGATATATCATAAAATACCAGAAGCACGTATACACCCGCACTTGTAACTAAGATCATAAGATGTAATATCGACCGGTGAATTTACCAATCTATTTTAAAAAGCATGGACAGCACGATCGATAATTGCCACTCGACGGTCATCAACTCTACAATTACCGGATCAGGATGGTAACTAAACTACGATTTCAGCATGATTTTCAGTGTGATTGTTGACATGATATGTACGAGAGTGGCTTTGTTATCTAAATACATTTACCGTATATGGCGATGTAACTCATCGGCTACAGCTCATTATAGGAAATCCTAATACCGCTGAAAATACACTGAAACATCGCTGAAAACAATTTCAGCGTTACTCTTTCTTTTGTTCTGGCGATTTTCAGCGTTACTCTAACATTTTCAGTGATTTTTTCAGCGTTTTAATTTCATAGTGACATGCACTGGCCACAAATGTTTAAGATAATCTAAAATTGTAAAATTGCTGAAGATAAATTTTAAAATTATTCAAATAAGTAGCAGCCACAATAGGAAGAGGAAGCCGATTCTATTCTGCACATTAAGAAATGAAGATTTTCCTACATGTTTGTCTGAGAGTCTTGGTATGTTGAATGCTGAAAGCCAGAGAATGTTCCAGTCTGGGGTTTAATCTGTGCTTAGTGATAAAACAATCCACAGGACAATTGCAGAATTTGAAACAGAAAGTCAAAATAAATACCTCCGGTGATCAGCAAGGGAATTGATGTTAAAAAGATCCAAGAGAAATATGGCAAACCAAGACCAATTTCTACTGGTCATCCTCAACATGCTCGAGGTCAGAAGCTGAATTTGCTCGAGTTTCATTTTTTTTTAAAGTGGGGATTCCAAATAATACAGAATTTACAAAATTGCTATGCTTTGCTTTGACTCATCCCGTTGTTGTGGGCCGCCAGCTATAGCTGGCAGGACCACTTAGCAATCCGTTGTGCGTGTGTATGTATGTGTGTATGTGTGTGTGTGTGTGTTTGTATGGATGTGTGTGTCAAAAATTGTTAAGTTTTTTCATGGGGCGGCCCACAGCTTATATTCTTTGAATATAGCGAGCGCGAAAGCCGAGAACCGCGAAATTCTAGTTTTGCACTTGAAATGGAGTGTGCCAGATCCTTTAGTACAAGAGCAATAGATGCATACATTGTATGGTTTCCGGCATGCTTTCTGGCCAGTCCCATCTCGTTTCCAGCCCATCTGTACAGGATCTTGAAGGTTAGGTATATATAACGTTGTAGTTTAGTTGGTTTAACCATATCAATGACATTTATTTTTTTCAAAGTAGGGATGGGTACATGGGAACCTGAATCCATTGAAAGGAGTTCACGCCTAAATGCATATGCCATTCTATTTCTAGATTTATTTTAAAAGCAAAATTTAGAAAAATAACGGCTACACAAAGGGAATGTTAATCATATGATATTTTAAGTCCATGTGAGGTGTTTTCACACATAGATTAAATGTTCCCTATTTCAGAGTTACATTTTATGGGCTTCTTTACTATCTGATTTCCATTATTTCTAGTACCTGGGTCTAATTTTGTGTGATTTTGTAGGCTTATAAGTCATGCTTTTTATGTGTGCAAAATATAAATTTTGTCTTTCTCTGGATATGACGTACAACACATTTTAAAATTACCTCTATTTCCGCAGGAAGTGAAGAGAAATGTCAGACCACTAAATGCCTATCGGATCCTGAATGATCATGCACTGTTTAGTCAATTGTTCTTTTGAAAACTAACCTGATGAGTTACAGCAAAAATTAGATCGGCAATTTCAGTAAAATAGGACTGCCAGATACTAAACATTTGGTTAAATGAAAAGGTTGGGATAAACTAGTGATATGTTAGTGGCTAGATGATACCATAGACCTATAAGACCACCATAAAACAAACTTAAAATATATTAGTGGGTCACATGTATGTGCAAATTGAAGTACGATTGAATAGTAAGAATTTGTAATCAGATGTTTTGTTGATATGCTTCTCTATATGCGGGGGAAAACATCGCATAAAAAATCGGACAATGATCGGGTCATCCACCTTTAAAGAGTTGTATATTTTAAGTATTACATCATGAATTTATATTGTATTTTGGCGGTCATTTTGAATTTGGTCCAATTTCAACTCCTGAGAATAGAACTTAAAGGCTGACTCAGAGATTTTTCCGAGGGCGGAGTTGCCCTAAATTTTCAAACAAATCATGTTTTTTTGCATATACATAATGCTTATCCATATACTAATCACTGTGTGAAATAATTAAGCTCAAATCGATGTCCTTCTTATAGAAAATCACCACTTTGTTATAAAATTCCGGATCCAGAATTTTTGTTATACACAGTATCCTATGGACTGTTATATTGCACATAAATGTGTACTGCATGCATGAAAACGAAAAAATCCAATTAATCTCTAACTTTGGAATTGAGCATTTTATGTTACTATCTTTAGTTCTAGTTGACTATTTTCAATTACTACCATGCTCGGCTTCAATGGACAGCATATCTAATTAGGTCGGATGACTCATAAAAGTGTTAATTATTTTAAAAAGTATATGACACATGTTGTATTTGGTGGCCATTTTGAATTTTTTACATTTTGACCCCTTTGCACTCAAAATTAAGAAAAGCAACCCGCATTTTCATATCGGTCTAGAAAAGTTGTTTGAATCGCTTCTTCTAAAAAATGCCTGTACTTCCTTAAAGGCTGATTTCGAAATATAATATTTTTGTGTGGAAATTAAAAATAGACAACTAGAAATAAAGATAATAACCTAAAATGCTTAATTCCAAAGTTATAGATGAATCGGGTGTTTCGTTTTCATGCAGTAAACATTTATGCATAGTATAACAGTGCCATAGGGTACCGTGTATAACAAAATTTCCGGATCCAGAATTTTATAACCAAGTTGTGATTTTCTATATGAACGACTTCCATTTGAGCCTATTTTCACACAGTGATTATTATATGGACAAGCATTATGAATATGCAAACAACACGATTTGTTTGAAAATTGAGTGCGCCATCATCAGGAAATCTCTGAGTCAGCCATTAAGCACATTTTTAGAATCTCGTCTCACATGTATTTCTAAGCGGTGTGGTGTTATTAGAAGACTTAAATATTATGTTCCAAAGGATACTCTGGTTATAGACCAGTTAACATCCTACGTCACTTCTTTTGTTGCCTGCGAATCCATTCCTGCGAATTGTTATGGCCCATAGTATTAAAACTCTTTCAAGATACCAGGCCCTAATATGTTTACAAACATTGCTGTTAACTGGTCTATTCCTGCTAATTCTATTTTCATGCCACATTTTGATTATTGCAGCCCTGTTTGGTCAAACTGCACTAATGACCTTTAGTTTTAAATTCACTTCAAATTCTTCATAATAGATTGGCACGTATAATTTTATCAGCTGACATCAGAACTCCTGTTAAAGATATGATGTGTACACTGCAGTGGAACAAACTTAATGATAGGGACATAGGGTACATAATCAAATGTTAATGCTTATTTTTAAATGTGTTAAAAGGGGATGGCCTGATTTAAATCTATAAATTTTTCTTCTTGATGGAATGGCCTTCACATGAAAACCCCATCTGTAAAGTTTTGCGGTGATATTTTGACCTGTTTTGAATCGATCGAGAGCTAAAAACATGATTTTGTATTCCCATAGAGTACTGTGTAATATTGGTCGTCCAAATTATGGGGCAGATTTTCGCTCATAATATTAGATCCGAACATGCTTTAGCCGTAAGATTTACAGGGTAAATGAGAAAAATAGTAGCTTAAATTCTTCTGACACCAAAATTTTGACCACTTCCAGTAAAATCTGGGGTACTGCTGGACTTGATGAATTTGGGGTGGGGGGGTCAAAGGGGGTAATTGTCCTCGGGCCCGGGGTCCTTAAGGGGCCTGGGGTCCTAGAGGCCCGTAAAAAATAAAGGTTCAGCCCTTATGGTTGTGACAAAAGTCAGGGAGGGAGAGAAAGTGAGAGAGTGGATGGAGAGAGAGGGAGAGAGAGCAAGAGAAAAAGAGCATTGGCGGATACAGGGCCCCGTTTCCCCCTCCTGCGACAATGATACCTACTTGCGTTGAGAAAATACTCTGTAACACACAAAATTCCAAAAAATTTTCGCGCGGTTAATAAATTCAGTGCAAGGCCTCTCTTGGTTTGAGAAATTACACAAAAACAATTAAGATTTTGTTTTATAAAACGTTGGTCATGGACTACATACCAATTTCAAATTGTTTCTATTAAATATACATGAGAAAATGTGTTTTTGGAAAGTGAACATTGCAAGGGTTCCGCGCTTCATGCATGCACCCACTCCGGACCGCTTCATATATGAACTCTCCATGACCACTTTCTATATTATTATTTGAAACAAAACTAAAACCATCAGGTATAATTTACTTTTTAAAAACCGTTTATAATACCTTTTTCTCATTTAAAAAAGTTGAAACACTTTACAAATCTATTTTCTATCAAACGTTCATGAAAAAAAAAAGTATTTTGGAAAGTGAACATTGCAAAGCTTCCGCGCGAACCCCCTCCCGCACCCACCCCCTGTGCCGACTCCATAAACAAAATTTGAATAATTCAAACAAAAATACCCATTAAGTTGCATTGATCAACTACATTATACAGCTCCCACACCCCCCGCCGCATTATGGCCGCTTCGCAGCCACTGCATGAAACTCCTTATGAGGTTCTTGAAAACGAAGTTGGTAAAAGGGGGCCCGTAACTCCAAGGTTCCCCCCGGGCCCGCAATTTCTCTCCACGGCCCTGAAGTCCAGAATAAACATGCATCATTGCCTGCGAAAAATACCACACTGATACACTGCTGGTCGCCATTTTCTTTGAAGAAATTGCAGACTGAGCAGATCGAGTCGTTTTTCTTTTTATTTCTTTGCCATATCCCAGAATATCATGTTTATTTCGAGATGTATGCTCCATTTTCATTTAATAATATCCTCATCGTCAATGTTCAGCTTTTGCTTGTTTAGAAATCTATCCATGACAGACTCTAAATATGACGATCTTATGTCCGGCTAGAAAACAACACAAGAATTTGCTTTTGGCTCATGGTGATCCTCAAATATACACACATGGTACGTACGTGTACGGAGCGGAGCTAACAAGGTCGGGGTACAAGCATGTGCATTGTATGATGTTTTATGCAAATGACCCACCTGAGTATCGCGTCAAAACAGCTGGGTTGCCCATTCAGCCGACATGGTAAACATCTCCCAAGTTGGGGAACACTAAACTGCGGGCCACGATAACTTTTCACCGGCTATGTTTTTATGGATTCTTGATGTCATAACAGTTTAGGCAGTCAGGTCAATAAATGCAACATTATTAATATTTCTTAATCCATAAACAAATATTATTAAAACACATTTGATTCATGAGGTTACTTTTGTACTTTAGTTTCATAAATCAACAATTGTCTCAATTTGGAACTTACTACTACATGAGAAGGGGAGACTAATATGTACATATTTTACGACAATAAATGGGATGGACACATCAAAGATTCAAGGTAATATTTTTAAGCTAAATGAAATATTCGATCCTATAAATATGATAAACGAGAGAGGGTATTCATTTGCGACAGCAGTGGGCATACTTCAGAATATTTTTAATAACCCTTACACTTGCGAGTTGAGACGACAAACACGCTTGCCTTACCTTTGACGAGTTTGAGATATTACTTTGTGTCGACGGTGCTCAACTAAATGATTGGCCTAGCATTCGACTTTTACCTCTTAATATCCCGCTTCGTTGAAAAGCGGAAATGTTGAAATAAGTGGCGGTAAGCATATCTATTTTTTTATTTATTTTTATTTATTACGCTTCATCACTGGTACAGTCAATATACAATATAAAAATAGACAACTATAACATATATGATATTGCACATTAATTAGAATAATAAACCAAAAACAAGGATAAAAAGACCAGTGAAAGGCAGGAACGAACAGGTGCAAAGGCACCTCTAGAACCGTCCCACCAGAATACAAATTATGGCCGAAAAGTAAATCCAAAAGAAAAATCACGCGAGGTGGGTGGAAAATTAAATGAGACCACAGCTTGTGCAATGACAACATGATGTCCAGGAACATGTGTCTAATGGATTAAAATCTTTCTCGAATTTGGTTTTATAGAATTCATGAACTTGATGTTTGAATGAGAACATAGAATCGGCAGATCTAATACTGTAGGGAAGCTGATTCCAAATAGAAACAATGCGGTTAAAATAAAACTTGCTTGTGCGATTCAGTTTTACAGTGCCCAGAAACCAAAACAAGAGAGTCGGATAGATGATCTAGTGGTGAGACGGTTCTGATTATTAGAATTAAAAACCACAAACTGGTCTAAAACAAGGTCATAAAGACCAATTTACATTTAAAAAGAAGGTTAAATCATTGATTTCCCTTTATCATTGATTTCCCTATATCAATACTAGGCCTAAGCTGAAATCTTGGAACACATCTGCCAGAAATTGCTTACATTTTGACTAGGAATATCCTAAAAATCGTTCAACAAGAGTCAGGGAAATTTGTCAATAATAATATTCCTCTATTTTTGATCGAGGATATTCCCTCAAAGTTGCCTGAAACATACAAAAATTAATAGAGAAATTTTTTTTTTAAACCCGTAAGACCCGACAATTTTCTCTGCTACCAGTATGTCATGACCCGTCTGATATCCTTATTACATGTGCAACCAAGCGTCAATGTATTGCTGTAAAGAGACTTGTATACGATTGTTATCTAGCTTGCTGTATTGAGCATTGTAAGGCATTGCTGTGGGTTCCTGGAGTGTGACTGTTAACCGTTCCAATCGATGGGTTACTGCATCATTGATGCACTCGTTTAAAGATAATTTCATTACTATGTGATATGTGTATAGTTTTATATGTACATTTTGGTTAATTGAGGGCACAATAAGATTAATAGTACAAATGGTCATGCCTGCATATAAAACAATGTTTTTCAGGCACAAGTGTAGCGGGACACCATTAGGTGTCCCGTTAATTTACGGAAACACCATATACACAACATGTACGCACCCAATTGCTTTTGATATAAGTTTTGGCTTAGTCCGTTGTTCGTCGTCCGTCCGTGATAAAATGTTAACCCTGGTTGTATCTGATTTATCTTGAGTTCTGTAAGGGCAACAATGATGTCACTGGTGGAAAGAAGCGGGTTGATGAGTTCGGATCCTGATAGATTTTGCGCATTTATAAAATATGCTAATTAAGAATCATTTGCATTAATTTATGAAAATTTCTGCAAGGCTGTGTACAAGTGTTTCTGGAGTTCAGTAAGGCATAATGATGTACTTGGTAGGAAGGAAGGGGCTGAAGAGTTTGACCTGATTTAGATTTTGGGCCTATTTTGGGCAAATTGAGTATGCAAATGAGCTAATAATATGCAAAATCATCGGGATTGCTTATATTTTTTTTGACACTTTACATGGGATACTCAAAATTCCTTGCGCTGCATGGAAAGCCTATCATGGGGCCACATCTTTTGGCAATTTGAAAGTAGGTGATATATGCGGCCAGCAGCTTAGGTATGCAATGAAGATAATTAATAGGCGTACTTGCTGTAATATTGAAAGAGAGTGGTAGGCAAAAATTCTTTGCTACATGAGACTCTGATGCCATGAGGGGAGGTGGGTGGGGGTGTTGGGGAGGGGGTTGGGTGTTGGAGGAGGGGTTGGTGTTGGGGAGGGATTGAGGTGTTGAGAGGAGGGTGTTGGAGGTTTTTGTGGGGTGTGGAGGGTGGTGTTGGCAAGGGGGTGTTGTGTATGCAGGGTGTGGGGAGGGGTGGGGGTTGTGAGATGGTGTGGGGAGGGGGGGGTGTTGTGGGGGGCTGGGGAGCCGGGGCTGGAGGTGATTGAATGTGAATGAATGAAAGTGTTGGGAGGGGTGAGGGTTGTTTGGTGGGGGTGGGGGTTGCGGGTGTTGTGGGGGACAGCGGGTTGTGAGGGGTGTTGGGAAGGGAGAGGCGTGTTAAAGGGTTATGGGTGGGAGTGGGGTGTTGCGGGGTGGGGGTTGTGAGGGTTGTTAAGGGAAGGGGTGGGGGGTGTTGCGGATGGTGTTGGGGAGGGGGTGGGTTTTGCAGGGTGTTGGGGGGGGTTTTGCAGGGTGTTGGGGTGGGAGTTGCAGGGGCTGTTGGGTGGGGGGGGGCGTTGTTGTTTAGTTGATTTATCGCATGTTAGTGATCGCGACATTCGGCGGGGGAACATATTTTATGATCGCGTAACTACCAGTTTGGCCCTTGTTTACAACAGTGGGACACATAGTTGAGGCGTGGCAGGATTTATCAGCTCCTTGGAGTTTTGAAATTGCCTTATATTCCAAATTTTTGCCAATTGACCTGGGCAATTACACCACAGGTGAATGTACTAAAATCATGGGACTCTCCATTCATTAACTGCTGACCGGACAGGTCGCCAATAAGCAAATGTATATGATCCCTTGCCCACCTCTCTGAACCCATTTTCGTCCCCTTTGATGTGCAGGATATGGTGGTCGTAACCAAGAAGTAGTCTTCTGCGCGCCATAGTGTACAAATCATATGCGACAATTTTACTTAATACACTGAAATGGGTTGTCCCGATATCTTCTTTTCACGAATATCCTTTATTTTAGAGAATGTGTTTTCCGTTTATCAGTAGACGATTCAGATGATTTGATTTTTCAAACGGGAAAAACGTGCTTCATAGCGATGTGCGAAGGTACACAAAGCCGACGTCTTTACAGCTGCAGGTTACAGCAGTCTTAAGTAATTGCCCGCGGGGAGCCCGGGGCTCTATAGATGTGGAGTAACTTGAACAGACATGGAGTTTTTGCTGCATTGAACTGAAGAGTCTTGGTCATAAAAAAACTTTTTCTGACAATTGAAAATGGATGATCAGTGCTAAAATTACCCGTCAATGTTGTGCGTGAAATGGCATAATTTAATGCAAAACACAAATAGTTTTTTTTGTAAGTAAAATGGATGATAAGTGTGAGATAGATTGTATTTTCAGTGTTTTATACAAATTTAATTGGACTGTACAGGTTCTATTTCCAGGTGTTTAAGTGGGGTAAAATATCAGCTAGGCCAGTGGGCGAAGTGCCAGCAGGGCCTTGTAGTTTATCATTGCATATCAGAAATATTGACAAGTCTGACCGCTGACCAGCAGTTCGATTGGTCGATCGACTATTTAGGTACTACAGTAAACTTGAACAAGAGTTCTAGTGTGAATTGAGTTTTAAGTTTACGATACCATATTAAATATCAACAGTTTCAATAAAAGTCACATTACACTAGCATTTTTTTGTTGGGAAATGTTTATTGATATCTCAATTCTTGGCTAATTTCGGATGTTTTAAATAAGTCCGCCATTGTGCGGGGCATACATGGGTGAACCAGCACAACCAACATTGTTTCTTGTCTAAATTGCAATTGCAATTGGGTCACGTTAGTGGATCTGGACTCCGAAATTGCTATATCATGTTTATGTGCTAAATAGTAAGTGTAAGAATTCAAAAGTCTGCTGCCAAGATTTATTTCAATGTTAGATTTACTGATTGGTAACCGAAAAATTAAAAATAATCAAGCAGGAAGAATATGCGATTTGATTTGCCTGATCAAGTGAGTTGTCAAGCTTTTTATTATGTGAAGTTCAGAAGAGAGACGTGTATTGTGCCTTCACTTTAGTGTTATGTTCCGACATGTTTCCCAACACTCACAGCATGAGATGTAATGCCATATTTTTTGCTTCATTCTAAAAAATAATTAAAATACCCAGGCTTAATGGTGAGATTTGGGATGGATGGCGAAGATTGTACTAAAAATACAGCAAATTTATGTATGAAGTATTACAGAAAGAATGTGAATCGTGCAATGTGTCTTCATTTACTCTGAATCGTCAAGGGAATGACAGAATGACATCGATGTACGGATGTAACTTGCATGGTCTAACAGAATTCCTAAGTACAAGATTCGTTTGAGTTTTGATTTTTTTTGGCCTACATTCTGTAAAGGTTTTAGTGTAATCTAAAGCATAATATTTTGTTATTTCCATTTAATCATAGCTAATCATTTAGGTCGGCCTTCGGAAAATAAATTTTTTATGAAAATGGAAATTTTTTGGGTTGGCAGGTTTTTAAGCGGGTCGGTCGGGTTACCGGAAACAAATAATTTTGTTTGTTTGACCCTGCCATGTGGACTGAATTTAAAAGCTGAGCTGAGCTACTGCACTGTTGCTACTCTGGTTTGTTTCAAGTAACATCCTTTACATCAGGTAATTAATATAAGGTAAAGTAATAATATTGGCTGAATGATTTCTTAATTTGTATTTGATTTCAGAGAGAGATCCAACTGATGTGTTTGTGCAACCATCCCAATGTCGCCACATACTATACATCATTTGTAGTAAAGGATGAGCTCTGGATTGTCATGAAACTTCTGGCAGCAGGTACAGTTTGCATTAAAATTTTGGGGGAATATTTGAATTTTACTCTCCCTGATAATCTGCATGCCCTATTAACAAGCTTGTGACCAAGGGGTTTTCACTCCTGTTAGTGTCCGGGGGAGGGGACCCCCAAGGAAACTACTTTCCCGAGGGAATTTTTGGACGAAATTTATACCACATGTGAAGGGTCATGAGACAACCCAAAATCAGCAATAAAAAATGAAACCTGTTATTAGCGCTGCAAATTAGGGGCAAAACGTTGTTTTCAAAACACACGAAAAATGGGCAAAAAGACGGAAAATTCAAATGAGCCTTGCGCTTACATCAAACTTTTAAAAACTTATTTTATGTTGATATCTACTATAGAACACCCAAATTACATATTTAACACAAAACTTGCAGTTTTAAGAATCCTTTATTTTACGGGTGTTGCAAAATGCACATCATTTTAGCAACGTCCACAATGAAATTGTTTGTTACAGTTTTCAGAACATAAAGGGTTAATTATTTTTAATGTTACTAATAATTGTTTACATATATGTATGTGTGAACATATAATCAGCAAAAAAAAAATTGTTTTGGTTCTTTGATGTTTAACCCATCAATTCAATATTGAATAGATGGGTTATTGCGATCGAGCGCGTCATGTTTTAATATGTCGGCTTTTATTTTCGCTACTAGTCAAGCGTTTTATGTGCATTTCCGTCGAAAATGCGGCAAGTGGTTCTGAAGCAATGGGGGCGTCGTTTGTAGGGTTTATTGTCCCCGCCGAATGAAGTTCGGGAGGGGACTATAAAATGGGCTCCGTCCGTATGTCCATCCGTATGTCTGTATGTCCGTATGTCTGTGATAAAAATGTTAACCCTGGAACATTTGGACATATCTTTTTTTCTGGATGAGCTAGAGTAGCCAAACTTTGGTATATTGTAAGAGGAGATACCCCCTACTCACCATGTAATTCATTCCCCCAGGGTCCTCCCCTGGGTCTGTCGGGGGGTAGGGGAAAAAAGGTCAATATTGTACAGAAAATGTCAACATTGTGTTTTCTGGAGTTCCGTAAGGGCTACGATAATGTAACTTGGTGAAAAGAAGCAGGTTGATGAGTTCTCAACTTGATTAGATTTTGGGTGTAGAATATGCTAATTAAGTATCTAATTTGCATAATTTATGAAATATTTCCCGCAAGGCTTGTGTACAAGTTTTCTGGAGTTCTGTAAGGTGTATAATGATGTAGCTTGGTGGAAAGAAGCGGGCTGAGTTCTTGACCTGATTAGATTTTGGGCAATTTTTTTTTTTTTTTTTTAGTTCTGGTTGTTACACATGGGTCAGTCTTTGGGTTGCCAGCCTGTTTACATTCTTGGAAAATGTGAAATACATAAAATTCAATGTTTTGCCACTTTCCAGACCATGTATGGGTCCCAAATTTCAATTGTTCACATGGATTTTTTTTTCAAAAATAGTGTTGCCACATTGAGTTAATTATCATATTTTTACTAAATTTAGTAAATTTTCAGGGATTTTTTGCATGATGAATTTTAAGATTTTCTTGAGTCATTTTACCAAAAGATAACCATTTTTTTCAAGTTAGTTTTGGCGAGCTAGTGATGACCAAAATTAAGGGTGGACTGGTGCAGTTTTAGTTGTCACTTAGTGATCGCGATATTCGGCGTGGACATATTATACGCATCGCGTAAATACAAGTTCGCCTTGTTTAAAATATTCTCAAATGACTTCCGTTAGTGCCGGGGAGGATGTCCATGGGACCCTCACTTATTATCTCATTAACGGCTTGGCCGATTTTAATTTTTTTGGTATGAAAAGAAGCGCAATTAAAAGTTAGACAATTACAAAAAATTTGGTGCAAAAATCCCATGCGTAAAGCGGCCAGCGCAAAAACATATTTTGAGGGTCCCTAGGAACCCCCTTGCTGGTCACTTTTTTTTCAAGAATAAAAAAAAAAAAAAAAAAAAAATTAGCAACACTTTGTGTTGCCTGAATGATGTTTATGGGAGGCACTACAGGTTGTTACTGGCGAGCGGAAATTATACGGTCGCGTTCTCCGGTGGCGATAGTGAAGATTTGAACCGTTAGCCGGTGGAGCAAATTGCTTCCTAGTTTGGTTTACTGAATGAAACCATTTGCCTTAAGTCCACGCAAATAAAAAGTAAAAAATAAGTTTCACTGAAGCTTCAAAATTCTTTTAATCCATAAATACATTCAAATAAATTCACTATTTTCCACGTACACCTAAATTCTTACCAATTTTGCTGATTTGAGTAATGAAACAGTCAAGCTCTAATTATCAATTTCTTAGTTCATTACAGTCATCTAGTCCCAAAAGAAAGACTTGAACTTTCAAATTATTTAAAAAGGTTGCGCTTTGTTAACAAAAATTTAAATGGATCCAAAATCAATTACTTCTTAATTAACCAAAATAGTTTTTAACGCTAACACAAAATTTCAAACAAAGGTGGTGGTTCCTCAAAGTTGAAGGTGTGCGACCAGAAAAGTTTTGATCCGGACAGTCTGCTTTATTTTGCTGCCTCTACAAGTCAAACCCACCTATGATCAAATCTAACCAAATTCCATATATGGAACTCACACCCAACTGAACACTCAATTTCATCATGAATTCTTGGACCCGACAAATTCGTGCTCATGAGGAAGGGAAAACTTTGGTCTTGAATTGTTTAAAACCTTCAAAATGCAGAACTTTTCTAGGCAGGAGTCGGGTTAATAAAACATTCACTTTTTTCACCCTCGCGCTTAGGCTAGCGAGGGTGATAGTCGTGATGGACGAGGCTCGATTCCTATGTGTGAAACTATCAGGGGGCGTCATTTTTGATCGTACGTCGATGAAATTTTGGGTAGTGGCTAGTGATGGATATGGGTCGCGTTTCATAGAGCAAGTTCCCGAAATCTGGTGTGTTTGGACGCTCGGAGCGGTGGTTTTCGGGCTGTGGATCTTTTCGAATTGGAGGGGAATTGGTTTTAATATCCCGTGAAGTTACGACTATGGGCCGTTGGCATTTAGATTACGCCCTGCAGCGGGTCTGGCATTTGGCAAAGAATTTATTGGGTTGTGTTCTCTCTGTTCATTAGACATCGATCGAGTCACGCCCTTGTGGGTATGCCTATTCATGGTGAATGTGTTTGTAAGTCCGTCTATTCAGGGTATTTTCAAAATCGAAAATAATAACGTCGACAGCTCGTCCTTGCAATATTACGGCGGTCCAGTTCCAGTATTTCCCAGGTGTAGTCTGTGTCACAGACTACGAAAGGTACTGCAATAGATGGGCTAGGGCGTCTTCTTTGGGGCGAACATCATTTTCCCATGGTGCTATGGCACTAGGGCTGCTAATTTAATATGCGCAATCGTAACTTTCAGCCCGCCGTAGTATGCAACAACGATTTGTATATTTACACCACGTGTCTTGGTTTTTAATTTTGCCCTTGGCCCCCAGTTCCACCAATGGAGAGGCGATTACAACATTACGTGACTTCGTTGATAAAAAAATATGTTGCCCTTGGCCAGCCTGAGGCTAATCTTGGTATTTGTTACAGGGAGTCCTTTACAGCGTCATATGTACGGTTTGGCGGGTGGTGGTGAAACGTTAAGTTTCAACCAATTTTAGTCGGACCATACTAGAACCAGCAACCACTCGCTTACGGAGTTTACGTGCTGAAATGAGACATCTTTTTCGAAAAAACATATGGACAGTTTTGATTAGGACGAAAAAATGATTCTTAGCACAAGATTTGGTGGATTCCATGGGGCGAGACAGTCTGTTGTGCACAGAGGTGTCATTAGAACACAGTCAACTTGCACGAGTGCAGATACCACATGGCGACAGTACAGTGGTGGGTCGCTTATCGTAATACAGTTGTGAGTCAAAAAATTTACACTCGATTTCAGAAAAATATTAAAAATATTTAACAAGGTTAGAAATGTATTTTTTATACTGAAAATAATACTTTATCATAATCCACTGTCATTGGTGAAAAAAAGCTAAAGTTTGTCTTCCGCATATTGCAGATATGGAAATTAACGGAAAGCCGCCAAAAACCATAATGAACACGGTTGTACAATCTTCACGTCCACAGCAGCAAGCCATTGAGTTACAGTCATTTAAAGGCTTAATACCATTGGTATTCTGTAACCCAAGATACCTAATCCTACACGTGTTGATAATTATTTTTTTTTAATTTTTTCTTAACAATAATCAATGCACAGTAGCGTCACAGTGACAGGGGAAAGGGGGACGCATTGTCCGCTCCCATGCGGTTATGGACCAGGAAATAAGCTGAAGCTAGCGGTAAAAGCAGGAAAAAAGGGGGTAACAGAAAGGGAGTACAGAAAAGAGAGGGAAAGGAGAGTAAAGGATTAGAGGGCAAAGGGAAAGGAGATGGGACTTTGAATGTGTGTAAATGATCAAATATTTGATTACACAAAGTAGCCCCCCCTATCAGGTTATGAAGGAGTAGGAGGAAAAGGTGGCTAAATATTTGCATTCAGTTTCGGTGAAATGATATGAGAACAATTTCGAACATTTAATGAAGTAAGTAATGCTTGAAATTGCGGTTTGTTTTGGGTGTGTAATGCGATTCAATTAATTTGCTATTGATTCAGAATAACTGAAATAGTTGAAGTTTCTTCATGAAGGTTTACACAAAGGTATCACAAAGGCAAGCAAAGACTGTCATGATGTACTTGTGTGGACTCCTCCAATTCTTTGGGCCAAATTTTTCACAACAGTGATTCCGTGGGACAGAGTGAAAAATGGGTACATATCTTTAAGTTAGCCTTCATCTACAGTGAAGGAAAAGGGAAAAAAAAGACTATCCCATCCTTACTTCGTACCCTCAAAATCAAAATTCAAAAATTTCTCTAGCTAGTTAAAATAATATAGTTTTATACGTGATAGTCGGTATCTTTGGTATATTTTTCACTGCTGTAGAAAAATTGAAAACAAAACGAGTGTTAAAATATGTTTGGACTACCCTGATATTTATTCAATTGGCATGTGCATAAAATACAACGGGGAGTGGGCATCAAGTGATGCCCGGGGCATTGATGGGGCAGCTTCAACCGGTACTCTACAGATTTGATTGATCAGTGGTTTGGTAATTATAAATTTCTCGTATTGTTTCGTGTAAACACACTCCTGCCCTTCGCCATGTTTATGATGTTGTCACTAATGAAACTTTTTTTTGGTGTCGTCTGCAAGAATTGAAAAAGGCACATTACGGATTACTTTAGTCGTATGTCGGTGTATCTATGTGTGTGTTAGCACAATTTATTTCTTGTGTCTTCAAGCTGGTGGCGACTTTGTGTTTGGTCCTTTATCATTTTTCACAGGGCCGCCCTGTTCGACAATAAGTGCTGCACCAAAATATAACTTTGTTTTTTCCGGTGGCCCGGCCGGACCCGTTGGCGAACTCCCCGACTCAGCAAAATTTGTCAATCTTTTTCATGCTGCCATACTATAATAAAAACCAATATGTGTGATTTTATCAGTTTTAGAGACCAATTTTAAACATTTGTTGTCAGAATCGTCAATCTGTATTCTTTGTACATGGTTAAAATGCCAGGAAAAACAGTGTAACGGCCTATGTCACAGCGGAAAGAGTATTGCGTAATATTTTAGTTTTAATTGGACAGTTGGCTGGGGAGGCGAAACTGATTGGTTGAAATAGTTTAGGGATGTTTCATTCTTGGAGGGGGAGGTGTCATTGAAGTTTGGTTGGTCTTGTCTTAGTATGTTCCTGGTTGCTAAGTGATTATGATACCCGGTTGTAAGGTGGAGAATAAGGTGGTGTATAGTGTCAGGAATTAGATGTGGGTGGCAGTAAGGTTCTGGGGTTTTGGTGTTCAGGTTAAGTTGTCCGAAATTTGGAACCATGGTTTGGGTGTCAGATGTTGGTGTCAGAGAAGGGTGTACGGTTCCAGGTGTTGAGTGAAGTGTCAGACTTGGGTGTCAGGTGACAGAGATTTTGGGTGTTGGATGTCAGGGGTCAGATGATTTGTAAGGGGTTGGATGTCATGGTGGGTGTCAAGGGTTGGGTGTCATGTTGGGGTGGTTTGGTTCATTTTTTTTTATTTCAAGTGGCTGTCAATGTGAGTGTCAGGTGTCAAGCTGGTTGAGATTTCGGGTGTCAGGTGGCTGGTGGCGTTATGCTTCAGGTGTTGAGTGTCATTAATGTTGAGTCTCAGTTGTTGGAGCGATGTAATAAACCCCTGTTTGGGGGGTTTGTGGGGAGTGGTCAAAGGGTGTCATGTTGGGGTAACTTAGGTGATCGGCGGTGGTAAACGGTCGCTAGGTGTGAGGTGAGGGTGTTATGTGATCCTGGGTGACATGTTGGGTGTCAGGTGCTGGGTGTCAGTGAGGTGTCAGGTGAAAGTGTTTAATGGTGAGGGCCCATGTTGGTGTCAGTGAGGGTGTCAGGTGTTGTTTGGGTGTCAGGTGATGGGGTCATGTTTGTGTTAAAGTTTACAGGTGTCAGGTGACGGGTGTCATGTGAGTGTCCAATGTTGGGTGTCAGGTGATGGTGTCACGTTGGGTGTTGTTAAAAGCTACAGGTGTTCAGGTGAGGGTGTCCACTGTTGGGGTCAGGTGTTGGTTGGGTGTCAGATGATGGTGTCATGGGATGGGATGTCAGGTTTTATTTTGGGTGTTAGGTGATGGGGTCATGTGAGGGGTCATGTTGGGTGTCAGGTGATGGTGTCACGTTGGGTGTCAGGTGACGGGTGTCATGTGACGGTCAGGTGATGGGTGTCATGTTGGGTGTCATGGTGATGGTGGCATGTTAGGTGTAAAGTCACAGGTGATGGGTATCATGTTGGGTGTAGGTGATGGGTGTCATTGTGATGGGTGTAGGTGTCATGTTGGGTGTCAGGTGACGAGTATCATGTTGGGTGTCGTATGATGGGTGTCACGTTGGGTGTCAGGTGATGGGTGTCACGTGTTGGATGCAGATGAGGGTGCTGTGATGGGTGCAAGGTGTTATGTTGGGTGTTCAGGGGTTATGTTGGGTGTTGGTCAGGGTGATGGGTGTCATGTGGACGTGTGTCATGTTGGGTGTCAGTGACGGGGGTGACATGTTGGGTGTCAGGTTAGGGTGTCAGGTGACGGGTGTTCAGGTTGAGGTCAGGTGACGGGGTGTCAGGTGACGGGTCATGTTGGGTGTAAAGTCAGGTGACGGGTGTAATGTTGGGTATCATGTGACGAGAATTCATGTTGGGTGTCTTTGATGGGGGTACGTTGGGTCAGGTGATGGGCGTCATATTGGTGTCAGGAGACTGGGTCATGTTGAGTTGTAAAGTGTTATGTTGGGTTCAGGTATAAGTGTCATGTGGGGTGTCATTTGTTGAGTGTTAGAAGTTAAGATTCGTGTTGAGGTAGGAGTCTGGTGTAATGTTTTATGGTGTTAAGTGTCTGGAGCCAGTTGTTGGTGCCAGGACTCATGTTCTGGTGTCCTTGTGTCAGGTTAATTGGATTCTACGTTTCTTGCTGTTCCATATTACTTCTTAAAATTAAATGTGTATAGTAATAAAGGACACAAGATCCTGGAAAAAAAAATTATGATAAACATTTGGATGTTTTTTTTCTCGCAATACTCCCAAGTCATTGGTCTCCCTATGAGTTTTTTTTAAAAAATGCGAGGTTCGCCTTAACTCAGTTCAGACGAGCACAATTTTTTTAAAAAACTCTTAGCTCGACCAATTGGAGTATTGCTCAAAGCCATGCAATTTTATTTACCAATTTATGAAACGCGGCCGATAAAACCATAAACAACTTCAAGCCTTTCCAGTTCGTCAAATTGAGAGGGCACGCAACCGTGGCCTAGTTGGATCATCAACACACTAGAATGATTAATTGGCTTGTATTTTGCAAAACTGAATAAACAAAATGCCCATTGGATTAGACGTTTTATTCCGTCATGCAGCATAAAGGAATAAAAACCGTGTTAATCCGTATGGGTTCTGTTTGTTCGTTTTGTTTCGTTTCCAAAATTACAGTTAAGACCAGGGCAATCTATTTATTCGGTGGCGTGCACGATTTGATGCCCGGGATTTATGGTATGTTTTTCGGCAACCCCAATCTCAATTTGTAGTAGACCTAGGCCCTAATGAGTAGTGTTTTTGTTCACTATGAAAAAAAAATAGATATGCTTCGATTCCTACAATCGGTTTACACGGTATAAAACACTTAAGTGCTAAGGAAAAAACAGATTTTTTGCATTAATGTCGTTTACCAGAAATGAGTTAATCATGTCATGTTGGCCCCTCCTAAGCTTCCGCCTCACCGTGCTATAAAATTGTAAGTGAGGGTTCATGCATCGTGATGATCTCATTCCAAAATACTTTCCAATTTCAGTCTTAAGCCTCAATTACATTGACTCGGACAAGGATCCCTCTATTCTTATAAAACCTTCCAAAGTCACACAGCCCAAAAATTTCCTCAGAGTTAATTAGTAAAAGATGGTGCCGCTCTGAAACTAGTGAAAGGATTGAATTCTCAGGAAAACAAAAAATGGCACTGCCCGAGAATTGCCCCACTCATTAAGATCCGAGAGCCAATTAAATAACAAACATAAATTTAAAACTCAAATTTTGTAAAATGGGCTAAGTTGATTTTTTCATGAAAAATTCCATAAAAATTAAACCATCCGACCTCCATCTCTCTCAATCCCTCAAAATTCCCAGTGGTGTAGAAAACTCCTTTTACCTAAACGGAAAAATTATGCTACTTTGTTTTACCTCCAAACATGGGCCAAACCTCAATCATGGTCCAGGGACCACAAATGAAAATAACTCAACTACTAAAGGCGTTCATAGTACAAAATGTCTCCAATCTTCTACTAGTCTACCCTAATTTGTTACCCAATCTTCAAAAATCTCACCAGAGGGATAAAGGAACAAAGAAAGATAGAAACAAGTAAGACTGCTTACCCCTTAAAATAGCAGCACTTTCACATGTTCACCGATCAGAAACACAGGACCAACTGAAATTTAAATATGGTGCACCCAGCTCAATGTCTCACTTTCACCTAGCGAGGGCAGTACATTGATAACTAACTTTTTTCTACCTCAGTGGGTGCCAGTCACATTTTCTACACATGTACTAATCCAAATTGTGTGTCCGTCCATACGTCCGTCCGTATGTTTAGTTAATCTTTTTTAAAATGCTCTGCAGGCAAAACACTATACCCTATTTACTTCAAACTTGGTAGGATGATAGAGTGAGGTGCCACAATATCATGTGTAGCTTTTGGCTGCATTATTTGCATATTCATGAATTTTAATCAGCTTATTTTCATATTTTTCAGACATTCCAGTTAACTTTATTAAAATGCTCTGCTGGCTAAACGCTGTGCCCGATTTACTTCAATCTTGGTATGGTGGGAGGTGCCAAAATATCATGTGTTGCTTTTGGCTGCATTATTTGCATATTTATGAAAGTTAAGGGCCATGGCCCGATCGCTAATGGCCTCGTCCCCAGAACCCCGGATTTTACTGGAAGTGATCGAAATTTTGGTATCATAGGAAAGCTTATATTTTTCTCATTTACCCTCTGAAATCTTAGGGGTAAAGGATGTTTGGTTGGAAGTTGCAAGCGAAAATGTACTCCATTTTGGTTGACTACAGAGTACTCTATGGGGCTTACAAAATCACGTTTCTAGCGCTTACATCAAAACGGATTGATATATCGGCGAGAAACTTTACAGATGTTTTTTTTGGTTGAAGACCATTCTATCAAGATGAAAACTTTATATACTTAAATTGGACCATCGCCCTTTAATTAGCTAATTTGCATACTTGTCAGAAATTTTGGTTAATTTTTTTAAAAAGGCTTTGCAGGCTAAATGCTATGCCCGATTTACTTCAAATTTCGTAGGGTGATAGAGTGAGGTGCCACATTATCATGTGTTAATTTTGGCTGCATTAATTGCATATTTGTGAATTTTAATTAGCTAATTTGCATATTTTTGACATTTTAGTTTCCAGCCAACCTTGAATGAATTGTGGTAGGATGATGAAACTGGGTGGGTGTGGTCAACATTCAGTGCCAACTTTTTTTAAGTTCATTGCAAGGTCATCTGGGGTCATCCAAGGTCAAATCAATACAAATGGCTGTATGGTAATGAAGCCTGGCAGGTGTAGTCCACATTTGATACAGACATTTTTCAAGGTCATTTCAATATCATATGGGGTCATCCAAGGTCAAATCACTGCAAATGGTTGAGTGTGGTCAACATTCAGGACTACAGATTCTAAATGTCTTTTCAAGGTCAAGTGGGGTAATTCAAGGTCAAAACTACAAATGCTGGTGGTCATAAAACTTGGTGGGTGTAGTCAACATTTGATACCAAAAATTTTCAAGGTCATTTCAAAGTCATCTGGGATCGTCAATCACTACAAATGGTCATATGGCCAGGAAACTTGGTTTGTGAAGTAAACATGTGGTGCTGAAAATTTTGAAGGTCATTTTAAAGTGACAGTAGGAGATTTTTTTAGGATACAAATTTCTCTCAAATTGCACAGAATCCATTGTAGACCACCTACCAAGAACGTTCCGAAGGTAAATTTGACAAACAAGTACAAAAGAAAACCGCAAACCTTGTTTTGAACTTGCCTGACTCTCGTAATTGTCCCATAGAACACCGTGCTTTGACTTTCTGTCGTGCACGACAGAAAGTACTAAATCATCATATTATTACATAAAGACGGCGTATTTGGCTTATTCACTTCAGGTGTGATCTAATACATTGGAAAGCATTCCCAAATATGCAAAAAACCCGGGTTCGAAAAAAATTGGGGGGTGCTTCTTTCTGGAAATCTCCTCATGTCTCTTTAAGGTCACTTACTCTCAGAGCCCATTCCATCGCCAGCTCAGTCACCAGCAACCTCGCTTTACAATAGCATTGGCATAACCTGTAATCACCAAAGCAGGCGACACTTGTGGATCGAGAACCGCTTTGTTTTAAGAGTGCCCAAAATTTTCAAAAATTTAAAGATTTTGCACAGGTGCATTGGTAGTAAACTATATATATATATATATATGGTAAAGCTTGAAATTCTGCATGTGTCACAATAGAAGAAATTTTATAATTAGAATAATTAACATCTGGGATCCCTGATAATAATTCAACTGCTGCTGGAAGCGGTCTTGCATTATGAATACAGGGTGAGTCAAAAAGATTTACACTCGATTTCAGAAAAATATTAAAAATATTTAACAAGTTTAGAAATTGGTTTTTGTACACGAAAACAATAGCTCATTATATCTTTATATCTACTATCAGTGGTAAAGAAATCTAAAGTTTACCTTTTCGCATATTGGAGATATGGTAAACTGACGGAAAGCCGCCAAAAACCATATTGACCACGGTTGTACAATTCTTCACGTCCACAGCAGCAAAAGCCATTGAGTTACTATCATCTAAATGCTTAATAACTTTTTCTAAAGTAACCATTTCATAATCCGTAACAACTGTTATTGATAATATTTCTTAACAATAGTTAATGACAGTAGCGTAACACGGGCAGGAGGGGGAAGGGGAGGCACTGTTCCCTCCCATATGGGCCTTACCAGAAAAAAAGCTTAAAGTCTGACTCAGAGATTTCGAAATATTATTTTTTTGTGTAATAATGAAAAATAGTCAACTAGAACTAAAGATAGTAACCTAAAATGCACAATTCCGAAATCTGAGATGAATCTGATTTTTCGTTTTGATCCAATAAACATTTATGTGTAGTCTTACGTCCCATAGGATAGTGTATATAACACAAATTCCGGATCCGGAATTTTATAACAAAGTTGTGATTTTCTATATGAAGGAATTCGATTTAAGCTTAGCAATCTCACACAGTGATTAGTATATGGACAAGCATTATGTACATGCAAAAAACACGATTTTTTTTTAAATTGAGGGCGCCCTCCTCAGGAAATCTCTGAGTCGGCCTTTAAGCTAGCGGTAAAACAGGAAAGTGGGAAAAGGGCACGCAGAAAAGGAGTAGAGAAGAGAGGGAAGGGAGAGGAAAAAATTGAGATGCAAAGGGAAAGGCAGATGGACGTTCAATGTCTGTAATGTCCAAATATTGATTCCCCAAAGTAACCCCCCTCCCCCATCAGGTTATGAAGGAGTCGGCGGAAAAACTTGGTCAACCGGCTGTATTGCACAGGATTGCCTAAGTATTTGCATTCATTTTCCGTGAAAAGATATGTGAACAATTTCGAACATTTATTGAAGTAATGCTTCAAAATTTGGGTGTAGGATTCCATGATTGTTATTGATTTCAAAATAATGAAATAGTTTGACATTTTCTTGATGAAGGTTTACACAAAGGTATCAAAGCAAGCAAAGAATGTCATGATGTACTTGTGTAGACTCATCAAAAGTCCCTTTGGCCAAATTCCACAACAGTGATTCCGTGGACAGAGTGAAAAATGGGTACCTATCTTTAAGTAAGCATAACTTCGCAATGCAAAGTTCAAAAATCAAAATTAAAAAATTTCTCTAGTAGGTGAAATAATCTAGTTTTATATGTAATAGTCAGTATCTTTGGTAGATTTTTCACTGCTGTAGAAAAATTCAAACAAAACGAGTGTAAATCTTTTTGACTCACCCTGTATAGCCACAAATTAGTGCCTTGCACATGTCTACGCTCATCTGTTAGCTGTTCTGTCAGTTCACCAAGTCAGGTTAGAGTGAAGTGACACTAATTCATAATGGAAATTTCCAGTGCCACTGTTAAAATATAATTGGGGTCTTCTGACTCTAATTACAAAATCCATTCTTTTATGACAAATATGCAATTTTGTGCATTACTGTTCACATGTATAGTTAAGCAAATTGTCCCAGGCTGGATCCAAGTCTAGTCCTTTGTCTCTGTTCAGTTTTGGATCCAGTCTGGGACAATTTGCTTCACCCCAAGAGGGGAGGGGCATCAAAACATTTTTGACGTCATTGTGAACCTCATCACCGAGTTTCCAGACTGACTCGGAGCAATACCATCAGCTGATGACGCCAGAGGTCTGGCGAAAGTACTCCTGGTGAGTAAATAATGTCGGTAGTGTTGAAATCTAAATTACTTTCATCTAAGAGCATGTTTTAATAGATTTTAGCTTTGGAAGCAGAGTAGAGAATAGTCAAGCAGACAGTTGTAAGAATTTTACAGTTTGGTAAGCTAAACATTTTAGATTAGGCAGCCAAAAATACAGTGTCGCCTATTGGCCTACAGCACTCACAATGTTCCAGGATACCTCGCAAGAATTTTTAATGCATTTGAATTTGTAACAACTGAACTTTTAAATTTCCATTACACTTCAGGCTCCATGCTGAACATCATTAGACACATGGTGAAAAGTGGCCGAGCCAAAGGTGGTGTCTTGGATGAAGCTGTAATTGCTACTGTCTTGAGAGAAACCCTTCAAGGTCTAGAATACCTTCATGACAATGGACAAATACACAGGTGAGAAACATGAAGGCGGTACGCCCACATATTGCTTTTGTCTGTGAGTCAAGTTGTCTTATATAGTGTAGCCTTTTGTTTACTTATTTAAGCGTTAGGCGATAGAAAATTTTACGAAAGTTTAGGGGTGAAAGAAATAGGATGTAGAAGGGAAAGGTATATGATTTGAATCAATATGCAATATATCGGAAATCTGAATAAATGTTCCAAACTTTGGAAATCTGAAGTGATTTTGAGATATCTTGTAGCAGAGAATGTGTTTTTGTAGAAGGAATGACATTTTTGTAGTCATAAAGATGGTCTGCCATAACAACAAAAGTATGCATGCTGCTGTACGTATGTAACCTGCACTCTTATGATAAGCACTGCATAATTTCACAGTGCCTAATAACAACAGTATGCCATAACAATATCACTGTACATCTTGGAATTGATGAGTATGGGTGGGTGTGTGTGGGTGTATTGCTTAACATTGTGCTAATTTTTCTCATCTGTCATTTAATTTTCTTGGTCCCACGTAGTTGAGCACTATCTCTTAAGACGGATTCAACAAAATCATTTTGGATTCTCTCAGATTTGCTAATAACCAGAAGTTAAATCTAGTTTGATTTGGGTACTCGATTTCAAATGCCACTGACCATGCAATAATAAATATTAGAGATTGAAATGAAAAATGCCAAGTACATGAATGAGGGGAATACCCATTGACATTATCAGTGATTTACAGTGCATGTTAGCACTTGATAGCAGTATTCATTGAGAAAGGTGGCAGAAGCAGCATTTAGAAGGTTTCTTTAAGAAAGTGCAGGCACTTGGTTTTGAGGTGTGCTTGTGTGATTGTGCTCACTTTTAGTGGTGTGATTTTCTAAGTGCACGCCTACACCCCTACAACACACCTTACTACAACTCAACAAAAACTTTTTACAGCTCATCTGGCTATATGAAAAACAAGTGTCTGTCTGTGGCTCCTGAGTGACCTTTGTCTACTTTGATCACTTGTTGTGGTATTAAATTAGTTTTTGTGTCACCTGTCTTAAAGGTCCATGGACACGGCTGAGTAGACATTTCTTAATTTCTTACATTTTCGTACCTCAACAGTATCCTGATCATATCGCAACACAGATTTTTAAAAGTGAACATCGGGAAAGTGTTAAATTTCAAGGATAAATATACCCAAACTGACAGGGCCTTCTGCTGTTTTCGCGAACGCGTATCAAGATGTTGGAGTTGGATTTGACCCTGTTAATGACGTCAGAGTAACAAGTTGTAAACAAAGCTCACATCTGGTCTTGTTAAGCGGACGAACAAAACCCACTCCAGGTATCTCTCCTTGTCGGTTTCTTTGTCTGGGAACTTGAATAAAGCTATTCTGTTCTGATTCTCCTTGTCGGTACGGTCGTCGCTGGTGCAGCCGTCGACAATACAGCACATTATTATCGTAATTTTAAGGCACCAAATCAAGAAAAATTATGCCATATGATACAACACGTACGACACATACACCGCGAGAAGTCAACTGTGTACGTATGCAAGAAAACTGGGCCATGCGCACGTCCGTTCCACGATGACGATCATGACGCGTATAGCGTATTTGTTACTCGGACATCACACGCGGGTCATCGCTGCCAGCGCGATAATCACTTTCGTTTTGGAATTTCCTTTGAAAGCCTGTCCAAAACACATGATATTATGCCCAATTTTTTATCAAATATACGGTTTCTCAACTACTGCTTCATGCAGATTTTACATTGATACCAATACATACTATGAATGAAACCCTTTTTGGTGGTATTATAAGTATGTTTAAAGCATGTCCATGGACCTTTAAGGCAGGAAGACACATAGGGATCACTTTGTCTACTGTTGTAGTCTTTTGATGTCTGTTGTTGGTGTAGTCTGTTGTTGCTGTAGTCGTTTGCCAAAAAACATTTGCCTGTAACACCCACATCAATGGATTTAAACCAAACTTGAGTCAAAGGTGCAATATGGGATCCCTCATTTGTTGATGAGGTCAAAGTGTCATACCAAGGTCAATGTGAGGTCAAGTTGTAAGATAGGCTGAAAATGTCAAATTGCAATCGGCATTAAAATTGATGATGCATTGTGGGTAATATTACGCTGAGCACAGGTGTCCTACAATCTTGAAAACATGACGAGGTTGCTGTAGTTTTTCCATGCAATGAATTCTGCAGTTACTACAAAAATGCCTTGCGAGTTCAATAAGTTCAACTCGGGCAGAGCCCCTTGTTTTTATTCTGTCAGGCTTTTTCTTCATTTGCAAAAATTAAAAATTTGATAGGGGTTTTATACAGGGAAGGTTAAAACCACAAAGCAATGTAATCAAGGCTGTCATTCTGAGTAGCACAACACTGCACCTGACCACAACAGGTGTTTGTGGTTTTATAGCAAGACTAGTAGGGTCCTGGATCCAGCCAGTGTGAACAACAGACCACCAGGCAGTATACTAATTTTTTGATTTATTTAATCTTTCTTCAGTCTAGATGGGGTAACCCTAAAAAATGCTAAACCAACAGATGTCAACCTGAAAACCAAGTCAAAAATAATTTAGAATAAATGTTAATTATGCAGTACAGTGTGAAAACTAACAAGCTTTGTCGGTTCTTACAGACAGCCTTGATAAAGGAGGACTGCCAAATGTGCAGTCAAGTGGAACTCATAATGCTGATAAGGTTTATGAAAAGTTGAAGTTAAATTGGAACCAAATTTGTGACCGTCCACGACGAACCCAGTGTAAAGTCGCACCGAAGCATATCACAAACCAGGCCAAAATATGTGCTTCAGGTCAAAATTATGGAATTTCATATTTTCAGCTAGTGATCATAATCGTTACCTTAAGAATCATTCACCGAAATTATAGCTCAATCCAGAGCGTGGAAATGCTGTAAAATCTCGATTTTTCTGACCCTGTCATCTCAGAAATGTTGCTCCTTTTCACGAATATCCACGAAAAGAGAAGTAAAATCCAATAAATGACTCTAGATTGACGCCCTATTCCTATGCTGGCAACATACACTACCCCTACGAATTCGGTACCAAAATATAGCTGGGAATCTCCACTTCCTGGTTTAGAAGCTATTTTTAGCAGCAAAGCAAGTTTGACCAATTACAAACGTTTTTACAACAGGGTTTGGGAGACAACAGATGGTTGTTAAGCTCGTAAAACTAGCCATCTGGTTGGATGAAATATTAAAACCGTGCATTACGGGTGTAGAATTGGGAGCATTGTCGCCCAAAATCTGTGGGCGTAATAGTACGTATCCCGGCACAGCACTGCCACTGTGTGCACGCAACTATTGCTATTTTGGGCGGATAGCGATACGATAGAGGGGTAAAATCGCATATCGCTGCACCCACGTTTTTTGTAAACAAACCACGTCCATGCATGCATGCCAGTACTACAAATCGATTAGAGTGTTGCGTTGGCAATTTTATAATCCAATTGGACGAATTGCGATACAGTGTTGGTGTTTGTTTTATTCTTCGCAATTATTACCATGACGTCTCGGTATTGCAGACATGTATTTAATAGTTTTATGTGTGCTTCATCTCGTCGTTTTCGACATGTCTGCGAGTTCAGACATGAACAAACTTAATGTAGGCATATGTGTATTTAAAATACTACAGATCTTCATAGAATACAGGTGCGTTTGATACAAATAGTTATTACTTTTTGGTTTATATTCTCTGCACAACCAACTGTGTACAACATTTTTTTAGACCCACGAAGTACTTCGTGGGGGTTATACTACTGGGGTTTGAGCCAATGGTTTTGTTAACTGCGTGTTATTTATTATATCGTATTGGTCTTGAAATTTTTGCATGTGTATTTGGATGACGTGGGAAATAATGCAGCGTTTTCGTTTTGTGACAATAAGGTTGTGAAAGCCAAGTTTAGGGTCTAACAAACAAATTGGTTGAATTGAATTTGGTTTGTGACGGTCATACAGCTCTTTGGATCTTGTGTGCTGTAAATGGCTATGAAAGCAGTTCGGAATAGCAAAAGTCAATCACTGTAAGCCTCTGGAAAGCTTCCCCTTATCACATGTCTTACATGTAGCCTTGATGTTATACCTTAGTTATGTCAATCAGTGTGCTTGACAAGTTGTTTGTTCACTGATTAGGGTCACAACTTTGCAAGGACACATGTCAGGCTGGCATTTGCAATTGATAGTACATGGACTATGGGTTTCTGTGTTTGTATTTTGTTTTGTTTGTACATTCTGCCACATGACGAATTTTGAAAAATGGTTATATTTCCTCAGAATGTAAATTTGTGTTTTTTCCATAAGCCCAGTGCATGCACCCAATCGAATTTGACACTTAGTGACCGCTCAATTAATTATTCTGGTCCTGAAGGCTGAAGTCAGATAGTATAAATCCTCTACCCAGTAAAAATATTTCTTTCTTATTTAAAAAACTGTCTGGATTTCCCAACCACTAACCTTTCCTGTGTGTGTGGTGTGTGTGTGTGTGCGTGTGTGTGTGTGTGCGTGTGTGTGTGTGTGTGTGCGTGTGTGTGTGTGTGTGTGTGTGTGTGTGTGTGCATGTGGGGTGGGTGGTCGGTGTATGTGGTCGTCATGTCTTTGGGTTTATTTTTTTTGTTTGGGGGGGCCCTTTTGGGGTTTTTTTTTGCTTGTGCCTGTCTCTCTGGCTGTCATGTTTGTAGGTGTGACTCTCGTTTATGGAATGTACTTTGATCATTGGAGGAACAAACACCCTCAAAGTGAATTAAAGGGCATTATGCAATTTTCAAAAAGTTATGGAGTTCATTGATGAGTTGTGTTTACGGTGTTTTTGCTGTTTGGCGAGTTATGGATGAGTTCATTGATGAGTTATGTTTTAGAGTTATTTTGGTGAGTTATGGAATTCATCGATGAGTTATGTTTAGAGTTTTTTATTTTTTGGTGAGGTTATAAAGGAGCCCGTCAATGAGTTTAGCATATTATTTGTTGTGAGGTATGAATGGAGTTCATTGATGAGTTATGTTCTTAGAGTTATTTTGGTGAGTTAGGAATGGAGTAATTTTTGGTGAGTTATGGAATTCATCGATGAGTTATGTTTAGAGTTTTTTTATATGTTTTGGTGAGTTATAAATGGGGCCCATCAATGAGTTTATAGGACATAGTTGGCCTTTTGGTGTTTGGAACCCACCCTTTTGGATTTCAAACCACCCTTTTTATGAAACACACCCTTTATACTGACTTCAATAACCACCCTATTTCGTTATGGGCTGCGACACTTGGTGTGCAGTGGTTCTGAACCAGATCCATCATTTTTAGTAATATTGTGGTTGGGAAGTTCATTAGCTTGTCTTTATGTGTCTACATTTGGATTTTTTCCCCGTATTGAATACATCATGGCAAACATAATTCCACAGGAGAGGCGTTTGTATTTTATTAACATCAAAACCCACCTTTTTTATTTCTGGACCCACCCTTTTTACAAAAGTACCCTTTATACCAATGAAATTCAGTTTCCCACCCTTTTACCAATTTTTAGAATGTTTATAACCAACCATTTCTAAAGCGTGGGTTACCAACTATGTTAGAGTTATTTGTTAAGTGAGGTAATGATGGAGTTCATTGATGAAGTTATGTTTGTTAAAGTCATTTGGGTGAGTTCATCAACCTGTTCAGAATTTTTAGGTTTTTTTGGTGAGTGAGGCATTCATTGATGAGTTATGGTTTTTTGGTTTTGGTGAGTTATGGATGGAGTTCACCAATGATGAGACATTGTTTTTAGAGGTCTCTGTTGGTGAGATATGGATAGAGTTCATTGATGAATATGGTTTTAGGGTTCTGGTGGTTGCGAAAGCCGGGTACAGCCTTGTATCTCTTAAAAGGCCATTCCTCCATTATTTACCTTTTTTAAAGGGCAATTCCATTAATCAATTTACCAATTAAAGGGCCTTCAGGCCCATTTCTCGTACCCAAATGAAAGGGCTATTCCTTTCCATTTGCCAAAGGGGCCATTCAATCATTTATCTTGGAAAGAGCATGCAATTTTATTTCAAATTAAAGTGCCATTCCTTCATTTACAATGAAAGGGAACTCCTAATTTACTAATGATTAAAAGGCTATTCCTCCACTTACCAAATAACCGGTCATTCCTCAATTTACCAGTTAAGGGCCATTCCCAATTAAAGGGGTGTTATATGATTTTCTGAAAATGGTTAAGATTATAATGGATTAAGAGGCATTATGTAATTTTCAAAAAAAATTATGACAGGAAATGCATTTTTGCACCATTTGAAGAAGCACCATCAGGGTTATGGTGACTCAAATACTTTGTGTTCACTACATTTTCTATTTTGCCCACGCATATTTATTCCCATCTTGTAATCTTTATTGTTAAAAAAAACTGTCTGCCAACCAATTACTTGTCTTAGGTGTCTCATGCATTGCATCTCCAAGGATCATTACAGTTCCAACATACAAGTGGGTCTTATGCATCATTGATGCTCTCGTTTATACTTGTTGCTTTGAAAATTAAACACATCTTGACACTTAAAATAATGTTAAAGATTAATAAGGGGTTACATGTTGACAAAAGAGCTATGGCAGTCGCAATGTGGCAAGATTATGAATGGCTGTCACTGGATAAGAAGAAAGTGTCAAAAAGTAACAAGAACAGCCGTGTAGGAAGTGTCACAAGATAAGAACGGCTGTGTCAGGAGTGGTCACAGAGCTTGTGTCTGTATTTAGCAAACGAACGTTTTAACGTTAATTAATTAGGATTAATAAATAATTAAATTAAAAGATCTTTGTAATTCAACAACATAATGCCATAAATTAGTGCATATGATAAAAAAAATTACTTTGATTTAAATAAAAACTTTAGTCTGTAATACAGCATGTAACTTTTAACATTTTGATGTTAATTAAAGGATAATTAGCAGCTAGTAAATATGCAAAAATTAAGATATTTTATTTAAACTTTCTGAGTGCTTGTAATTTACTATGAATATGGTTTTGTGTGAATTTTGTGAAATCACTTCATTGGAAACATGGTGGTTGCTAAGGAGAAGCGTTAAGGCATGGTTAGAAATTAGTCGTTTTTATGTATTGAACTTTAAAGCCAATTTTCTCCATTTCAAGGAGTCAAAGTGGGCAGTGTTGAACTGGCCGTAACTTCGCTTGAGGATATCGTACAAAGTCAAACAAAAGTATCATTTGAAAGCTTAGGATATGTACTTTTTAAATATTAAATAAACAGAAAATGACCTGGGGGTGACTTTACACTGGGTTCGTGGTGGACGGTCACATTTGGTTTATGGAGATTACATGCAAACCCACATTTGTTTATTAGGTCAAAGGTCACATGTCAAGATCAAAGGTCACATGTTAAGGTCAAAGGTCATATGAGGCCTATCATTCACAAACCGTGACAGCAGGCAACACAAGCACTTAAAGGACTGCAATATTTTTGAGGAAAAAAACCCAGAGTATTGTTATTCTCCACTGCAGAGACATCAAAGCAGGCAACATATTACTAGGAGAAGATGGAGCTGTTCAGCTTGGGGATTTTGGTGTAAGTTCATGGCTAGCTACAGGAGGGGACATGTCACGAGACAAAGTACGCAAGACATTTGTGGGAACTCCGTGCTGGATGGCACCAGAGGTTATGGAGCAGGTCAGTTATATATAATATTCATTCGCATTTTAGTAAAATGAGTGCTTTCCCAGTATTATTTGCAATAGACCATTTGCACGATCCCAAAATGCATCTCGTATTGTGCCCATTTCCATCCGGGAACTTGTACCAGAGTTCATGTTTAACAACAAAATTTGTTGTTAGTTCGAACAGTGCCTAAAATTACAATACAAAGTACCTTTTCATGTGAAGTTAATCTTACAGAAATGTAGAATAATATCAGAGGAACAAAAAACAATTGAGGCACTGGTGTTGAAATTCACGACAAAAAGTGATATTTTCGATCATAACTGTGCCCTACTTGTCACCTGGTGGACGATTACACAACTATAGTGCAACGTCACAGATAGGTTAAGTTTTCTGGTATACTCTTTACGCTCTTAACCGTATGTTTTTAGCCAACTTGAGGCTGGTACAAGTTCCCGGATTGAAATGGGCACAATACGAGATGCATTATGTGGATCGTGCAAATGGTCTATTGCCCTTTAAGACCTAGGTCACTGTTTACTTGAGTTTGGAGCGTTATCATTACCAAATACGGTTGTGCCATGAGATTTTTTGTGGCAGCACCAGAAAACAAAGCAAAACTTCAGGAGTGCCATCTGAGAAACAAACTTCAAAACTAGGGGATAAAAATGACATAGATGCTTATGGAACTAGTACTACTCTGACTACTCCAATTTGCAGAACCACCTAGTTACACACCAAAAACCCATACCTATTTGGAGAGGGTCTCTAGGACCACATCCTATGTGGACCCACAATGCACCATGCTCTACCTCTTAAAGGTGTCATACTGACAAGGTTGCTGTTGTTTCTTGCTCTTAATTTTGTAGACCTTTGAGGAGATTTTGTCTTCTATAGGGCTCTTACCTTCCTCGAGTCAGTGACGTCATGGTATTATGCAGTAAACGCAGTATGAAAAGGTGGGCGTTGATTCAAAGCACTGACATACCCATGCGCACGTACAAAGACGGTGCGAAAATGAATACGCAAAACATCTGTCTGAACACGTTGACGTCACTGACTCGAGGAAGATAAATGGAGTATACAACAGAGGGGGACTATGTGATGTAGCATGTTCAGAGTTGACATAATAAACATAAACAATACCAATGTATTTTATTTGTCACCCAGTGAAATGGCATAAAATGGTTCACATATATACATAAGCCTAATGCTGTCTATTTTTGTTTTATTTACACTGTGATTGGATGATACGTACACACCTTGGTCAAGTTGTATTGTGATGGAATACGGTTGGTTACAGAGCTGGGTTTGGGGATTTTTCTTCCAAAGCTTATCATGAGCATGGTGTTGCTGCTGTAAACACATGCTACACGGTGCCGGCCCACACTGCACTGTGTATGCATTGACATTTCAGTATAATGTAGTTGCCAGGCACACTGTGATTCCTTGTAAATATGAAAACTGCACTTGGACCCATAATGTATACGATCATGTATGGATTGATAGCGAATTGTTATGACGTCTCGTGGACGCCTAAGGTCATAATACCTTTCAAACACAAATAAATGAGGCATTGTGGCAACAAAATGATTCAAATTATATATAATATAAAACAGTTGTAATGATCTTTACTTGATTTGAGTTCAAGAATTTTGGTATGTCCAAAACATCATTATATATGTAGTAAAAATTACAATTACACACAATATGTTAATACTTATTGTCCTCAAGAATTCCATAATGTCCACAAGAAGCGTTGCAGTTCAACGAGGATGTGTCCTCACAGCCGAAGACTCGCAACATTGACGCGCACAAGTTCATACAAAACCTCCTCAGGTATTCTCTTCCAAGGGATCTCTCAGTCCTGAAGGTATCTTGTCCAGCAGTTCAAGACGACAAGTTAAATTAAGTCCCTCGATGACATAATCCACAGTATATCAGTCCCCCCAGGAATTAATCCACCACGATTTCTATCTTTCCATAATTTGGAAGTCCTATTTTTGATTCCAGCACTTCGGCTTCAATATGACAGTAAATAATTAACAGCACTCTGCGCACATGGAATTATTATATCCTGCACTGGTACTTGATGTCTGCTCCTAATGTCAGAGTAAAAAACTAGCTATTTCAGCTAGCTACTTGTTAGTAGAGCTGGCAGAGAGTGTCCTTGCAGTGATAGTATTTAACTACGCACAGATAGATTCCCCTTTCTAACATATTCATTACATCAACCTCATGCATAACATAACCTTACACTAGCTGACCAATCAAATTCATCACCCGAATTACATCACTCTATATATAATCTATGGGGGAATTCCAGATCTTGCAATGTTTTGATCTTTTTAAGCATAAACAAGCTTCTAAGTTTATCATCTTGGGGAATTCCCCACTTCTCCTATTGTGCAATCTAACAGGTGCACTTAGCAAAACAACTCTTGGGACCCCTTTTCTCTCTTTTATAGTAAACAAGTATTTTTCCAGTGATAAATCTCTTCTCAAATAAAATTGAGAAATAATATTTTAAAAGTTTAATCAGAAAAATGGAGGCCATAATAACAGAATATAAAATAGTAATATAAAAATATGATATGATGAATCCTTATTGTTTACTTGTTAGTACATGAGTGGTCATGTAATTGAGTTGGTCAAAGAAAACACTGAACAACTGGCACAGAAACTTAGCAATGAAATGTCATGGCCTAGTGCATGCAAGAAAACCCCATAGCTTCAGTCAAATGCAGAGTGGCTCAAATCAATGAGAGTGTATCAAGCAAAATGCAAACATGCAAACCCAGACTCCTACCATTGAAATGCAATCAACAGATTGACTTAGTTGATAGGGCAGGAGATCTCTATACTCGACTTCTAAGTGACGGTGTACTCACAGCAGTTCAAAACTAGGGGTCTTTCATTGAAGGTTAATGCCCCAAGGTCCAAAAGGGGGTCCTTAAGGAGAATCCATAAAATTGACTCATCCAGTGAACTTGGAAAAAATGAAAATCATATCAGTGTCCATCTGTATCATACATCGAGCACATAATGTAAAAACAAAATATTATAGTCCAAATTCTGAAAAAAAAATATTCTGAGAATTTAGGGAAAACAGGATAGGGGCAGAGATATGCAATTCTTTCAAAATAGTTTAACGGGGGTCATTGGGTTACAGCTAAACAAAAAAACAGGGTCTTAGGGGGAAAGGCAGTAAAAAGGATCAATGTTGTATTTGAGGGATTATTCTTTTGGTGCTGGTCAAGACAAATTATTCAGGTAATGTTACAAGTCACATTTTGTAGGATTTCTATCCAGAAATACTAAGCTAATCTTAATAAACAAGCGCTAAGCAAGGTCTTACCCACTAACACATGTGTGATGATTGAATGAACAATCATAATCCAAGCAACAAATTTTCTGTGTCCTCCCACGAGCACAGCTTGTCATAATTATTATTTGTGTGTTAATTCTCTCCAGCAATGCCCCTAATACAACAACGAACATACTATAAGCCCATGCTGTTTTGGAGGGCATATTGAAAATCTGCAAAAAACATCGTAGCTGATCTTTGCGATGGTAAACCTTCTGAACAAACCACATACTGGACGATGTTCCATATTTAAAAAAAAAAAAACCTTATGAGAAAATTTAGGTATTTTGTTTAGGACAACATAGAGGATTCCTTCTTGGCTAGAAATAATTATTACTTAAAAAGTTAGGGAAATAAAAAAACTTGAGGGGGATGACCCAATTTAATTATATAAAGTTTTCATCTTGATTGAACGACCTTGACCCCAAATTTCCATCTGTTAAGGTTTTGTGCCAATATTCATTCCATTTTAATGTGAGAACTGAAAAATTGATGTTGTTATAGGCCCATAGAGTACTCTGTAAAATTGGTCAACCAAAACGAGGCACATTTCTGCTCATCCAAACCAAACATCTTTTAGGACTAAGATTTCAAAAGGTAAATGAGAAAAAAATAGTAGTTTTAGACACCAATTTTTTTTACCACTTAAGTGAAATATGGGGTTTTGGGGATGAGGCTATTAGCCGTATTGAGCCAAGGACCCTGCAGTGTTGGAGAGGGGGGATCCCCCTGCTCAGAACCTTTTCACCCCTGCCAGACCCCCCAAATGAACTTGACCATTCATACAGTGTCTATGGATAAAGACCCAAATACAGTGTGAGTAAAAAAAAAACCCTACATTCAGAATAAAAAATAATTAAAAAATCATATCCCAGAGATTACAAAAGAAAATGCTAAGTGAAAAAAATATTCAATTTCCCAAATAAGAAAGTCAAGATAGCTGGTGTAAGACCACAGTTTACTTTGGTCCAGCAAGATTTCAGGGTTTTAACCTACAACGAATCTTGGGAGCAAAAACAGCACTGCGATATTGAATTTTAAGTTTTAATTCCAATTTTTTTACAGAAAACTTCGGCTTTAGTTCTTCTTGCAATTTATAGACACTGAGTATACTGTATTTGTGCAAAATAATTACCTTAGAGATGTCAAACAAAAATCTCTGAGCAGTTTCATTATGTTCATGAACTGAGACATTGATATGGAGTGATTTTCAATAACTGGCTCTTTATGATTGAACAATGGTAATTTATTTTTTGAAGATATTTTACTTATAATTATGTTACACAATAGACCATTTTATTCAAACTGATATGTTTTTGTCAAGAAGAAATCGATACCATCTAAAATTGCATGTGTGAATTGTCTTTGCTATAATGTTTTATGGTATACGTCGGTGTCAGTCTCTCCGCATTGTATAGCTAAAATCGGCCAAACTGAATTTTTAGGTCTCTCCGCAAAATTGACATAGTTTCTGAACCCAAAGTCCCAAAGACACCAAATAAAAATCTTCTGATAGCCTGTTTATCTCTGTAAACAACCAAAGCAAACATTGAAGCAAAAATAACGTTTAACCTTTGAAGAAAAAATCTTTCCTGAATGTAGGGTTTTTATTGACTCACACTGTACACCCCTCAGAAAATTCCTTGGCACCCCTTCTGCCACCCATTTGCAAAGGCCTGGTTATGCCATTGCAAGGACCCTTAAGCAGGCCTGTCAGAGTTCAGCTGTTTAGGAATAAAGAGAAGCAAGGGAAGAGTGCAAGTTTTTGGGGCAGATTTGAACCAACAAACTTCCAGACTCCAGGCCCATGTTTGTTTGTTGGATAACTTTTTGATAAGAAATTTGAACTACTTAGTTCTCCAGGTAGACAAGGATGGGTAATTTTATTAATCTTTCCCTGGAGATGGCCAGCACACACAAGTGTTGAAAAAACCCATATGCACTTGGCCGGATTCGAACCGGCGACCTCCGTATTACTAGTGACGGCGCTCTAACCAACTGAGCCACAAGACTGGGTTGATAGAAGAGCGATAGATATCATCTATAGGTGTTAAGTTCGAAAGGTTCCATCGCTTTCCTAGCGGATAGCATCAGAACGGTATATTTACATATACAATTTATATTTGTTTTGAAATTTGAACTACTTAGTTCTCCAGGTAGGCAAGGATGGGTAATTTTATTAATCTTGCCCTGAAGATGGCCAGCGCACACAAGTGTTGAAAAACCCATATGCAATTGGCCGGATTCGAACCGGCGACCTCCGTATTACTAGTGACGGTGCTCTAACCAACTGAGCCACAAGACTGGGTTGATAGAAGAGCGATAGATATCATCTATAGGTGTTAAGTTCGAAAGGTGTCCATCGCTTTCCTAGCGGATAGCATCAGAACGGTATATTCCACTTCCACTGAAGTCCACTTCAGTTCCCATTTCATGCATATTCTGTAAAACACGTTTCCCTCCTGAGTGAATGTGCTATCTGTGTTGTGAAGTGTTTTTAAATACACAATCACTGTTATAGTTTGGTTTTAAATTCATTTTTGTTTGTGAGTTACTATTGTATTGTTTAATTGTTATGTTTTATTTTTGTGTTGCACGCCTTAAGGCAGGAACACACATAGAGATCACTTTATCCACTGCCGTCTGTTGTTGATGTCTGTTGTTGTTGGTGTCTGTTGTTGTTGCGAAAAAGGGTTAACATTTGCCTGTAATATCTGCGTACTTCGATGATTTGAACCAAACTTGAGTCATAGATGCAACATGGGATCCCTCATTTGCAGACGAGGTCAAAGGTTACATACCAAGGTCAAAGGTCATGTGAGGTCAAGTTGTAAGATATGCTGAAAATGTAAAATTTACCTAAATTGAAAAGTTGAAGTTCAATTGGAACCAAATTTGAGTCAAAGGTGCAACATTGGATCCCTCATTTGTTGATGAGGTCACATGTAAAGGTCAATGGTCATGTGAGGTCAAGTTGTAAGATATGCTGAAAATGTAAAATTGACCTCAATTGAAAAGTTGAAGTTCAATTGGAACCAAATTTGAGTTATAGGTGCAACATTGGATCCCTCATTTGTTGATTTGGTCAAAGGTCACATGCTAAGGTCATATGAGGCCTATCATTACAAACCACGACGGCAGGCGACACATGCGGTCCGAGGACCAATGTATTTTTATTATTGTTGATTTATTTACTGCATGTTATATATTGTATGTTTATTTCTATTACCATGTCAAAGTAGGGCGAGAAGGAATAGTAGTACATTTTGTACATGCTGATGAAACTACTGTGCATAAAGAATATATTAATAAAATGATAATAATAAAATAAGACAATGCTTCCATCTGAGGCTTTAGATTATAAATATTGCCATTATATCATGGTAAAATATCAATTGTATTCCCTGTACATAACCTTCTTTCATGTAAACAATTTAGAACAAGGTCCCTGTGAAAAATAAATTTTGAGACTCAGGGTGACTGAAGTATATACATATTTAATTTAATTGAGAAATGTTTACCTTATTAACAAATTCACTACCTCTGTCAACTGTTTGTTGCATATGTATTTGCAAAATTTGTGAAAATAAAGTGAGTACAAAATAATTGTATATAAAGGGTGGTTTAACTGAGACAGGATAATGGGGCTTAACTTCAGCTTCCTCTTGTTGACCTTAAATTCCGTCAGGTGACAAGTGTTACAACTGCTCAAGTGTTCAGTGGAAACAGTAATATATAAGGGTTATTTCTTTGATTTTTTTTTTCTTGTAGAGAGGGGGTTAGGATGAATTGTATTTAAGGTTATAACTTATAGGACTAATGTCATCCCTGATTGTAGAAAATATGGCAATATACTTTCGTTGAAATAAAACAAATATTTTAAAAGCCTTTGGGAGATACTGCAAGAATTGAAAGAACTTGCAAAATGAAACAAGTAGGGAGTTGTGAGAACAGAAATTGGCTTTAAACGTTTTAAACATCCATGACGTTTTTTTAACGTCATGGATGTAAAATTTGGATCACCTTGTTTGTTTTTTCTTCTGCCAGGCAGAAGATTAATCCTGAATTGACCAAACCCTCATGCAGTGGTACTCAGTTCTTATTGTGTGTATACAGCCCATCCATTGTTTACACTTCTCAGCTGTTACTGATGCTGGCTGTTGACTTCAAGAGTCTCATATTTCCATGCATGGCCATGGTCAGTGATATACATACCCTACTTGCACCACTAGTGATAGTGACATTCCCTGCTTGCACTAAATGAGACTAGTCCTAACCTAAAGGTAGCTATGTAACAGTTTTTCTGATTGGTTGGGTCAGATAGCAAAAGTTTGCTTGACAAATTAAACTGTAGAATGACTTCTATAGCCAATTTATATCCAAAATAATACTAATTAAATAATAAATAATAATTACATTGTTTGTATGTATATTTTAACACTGATAGCATGGAACTATTTCATTAAGCAGACTAATATTTCATGTGTGGTAAACAGGCACAACTTTTGTACAGCAATGTATGACAGGTATTACACACGCACACATGTGATTTGGCCTTTGCACTAGATAAGAAGTTCCCTTTAAAAGGGAAGTATGGTAACCTGAAGCTTGGTGTTCCATGCAATGCGATTTCTACTTCAAAATAATACCAGATGTATCAGAAAAAGTAACATGAAACTGAATGTCTTTTGTTTCACAATAAAGGTTGATCATTATGATTGATGCCTTGCATAGTATTCATTACAATATAGTGTTACAAAACTCAATTTGTTGTTTCATTTCACAAATTGTGCACTAAAATGCAGAAGATTGTCCTTTTTAAGGACTCGTCTTGTAAACATTTTCTAACCATTTATGATGAAGTTAATCTTATTTTTATCAAGGTTTATTTTAATCTCAAATCGTGGCCTGTAGGCCAAATTGCTAGAGACTTTACAATTAAATAATTACTAGACAGAAACAATGCAACTTGGAGGCAGCAGCTTAAACAGTGCCATATTGCAACATTCAAATGCACCTACACGAAAAACACACCGGATGGGAAGTGCAAGCTTTCATGGTTCCTCTGCCCATTTCAAATGAACCATAGAGAAAGTGATATTCAGGTTTTAATCAATATCTGTTATACAAATTAAATCCCAAATTGAGTTCCTGAATTAAATCCAGCAAGTGATCCCACTGAGATTCAAACCGAGGACCATTTGCTCCAGAGGCAGTTAGCTAACCCCTAGACCACGCCACTTTCTCAAGTTGCAAAATGAAACAAGTAGGGAGTTCTGAGAACAGAAATTGGCTTTAAACATTTTATGAGTATTTTTTAACATCATAGATGTTATATTTGGACCACCTTGTTTATTTTTAAACATTTTCTAACCATTCATGATGAAGTTAATCTTATTTATAGTACTGATATTGATAGCATTCTAATGTTTACATGATGCTGATTCTCTGAAAAAAACTCTTTATAAGAGCTAGAAGTGAGCTTCATGGTAGTCACACAAACAGACATTTTTTTCTTTTTTGCCTGTTTAAAAAAAAAAAAAGTTGCAGCATCAATTAAAAAATTTCCTGTTTAATAGTTTTAAACACTTATTTGATTTAAATGTAAATACATTAAAATATTTGTTGCTTTTAAGAAATACCTCTGAGCATAATGGATGTCATGCATCAGGATGTTACACATAAGAGATGGATGAAGTAAAAACGCTAGAGTACGACAGGCTCTTGATTCAATGAGATAGGGGGCCCGGACTTTGGGCTACTTCTAGCCCAGATTCGCTTCAAAGGTTCCATTGTTTTAGCCAGTGAAGTAAACAATTGCTGAAAGCTAGCGAGACATAGCAATTCTGACCGCAGCCTGCTCTAGATTTGTAGCCATAATGTCTCGCCTCAAGGCCATTTTTCAATGAAACTGCAATCCGATATCAGTTGATCTGCCCACACATGTTTGCCGATGGGAGGTCAGTAACTGTCAATCTTTCTCGCTAAAATCCCTGGTGTGTGAGGCCCATGAAATTGCCTAGTACAGGTCCCGGTTAGGGGTTAAATGTTACCGCCCAAGCCCATTATACGTAAACCTCACAGCATGAAAATATGCACTTTCTCATTGATTTTGCCAGGTGACCTCGGTTATTAAATAAAATGATCCTAAGACATCCAAGAACATCACCAGGCATATGGTTTGTTCAGAAAGTTTACCGTCGCAAAGATCGGGCATGTTTTTTGCACATTTTTAATGTGGCTTCCAAAATAGCGTGGGCTATAGTATGTTCATAGTTGCTATGACGAGTGTGACACCTTCAACACAGTAGTAGTGCACAGTTCTAATATTTTTATTATTAATAATTATAGAACTTTGGTAGGTGCGAAACAGCGCCCACCAACTCGTTAGTTTTATTATTGGTAATCAGCGAAAGTAAGCGTGTTCCTACCCATTGTAAAGAAGTTAACTGGAAACAGCCCAGCGGCCTTATAACCCGTAGTTTGTGCTCAATGTAGCCTATATCATCATGTTAACACATTGGGGCTTCCTAATGCTTGTATTTTTGTACTTTGATAGCTCCTGGATGGACTAAAATTTACAGTAGTATGTTATAGAAGAAAGTCCCCATTCAACATCTCCTGCCAGCACATACCTCCAGTTATTATAAAGACCACTGCTTAAATTAAAGCTCCTCACAATTTTTGTTACTTGGTCTTTTGGCTTTTTTGGTCCCCTGCCAACTTTAGTTGGCAAAGGGGGGGACTATTAAAAATGCCCTGCGTCCGTGTGTGCGTGCGTGGTCCCACGCAATATCTCTGGATCTAAGCAAGTGTGGGTTGTTCCATCGTCGCAACATAGATGCATCTCAATTAGGCGGTGGATGAATTTGGAGGTGGGTCATGTGACATAGGTCAAAGGTCAATGTGGTCAAAAATAGCGGTCAAATTTGGTCAAAAATAGGATATATTGTTCTAGCCTTGGAAACACGATTCTTTTGTCTAAGGAGCAGTATGGGGGTCCATCTTTCGCAACCATAGATTTCACCCAGTATACGGATGATTCGGAGGTGTGGCATATGGCATGGTCAAAGGTCAATATGGTCAAAAATTAGAGTCAAATTTGGTCAAAAATAGGATATAGTGTTATAACCTTGTAACATGATATGTTTTTGATCCTAAGCAGATGGTTGCCCTCTTCGCAACATAGATGTCACCCAAGTAGAAACGGTGGGTGAGTTTTTTTTTTCGGAGGTGGGGCATGTGGGCATGGGTCAAATGTCAAAATGCGGTCAAAAATGGGATTAAATTGCTATAGAGCCCTTGGCCAATTATGGCAGGATGATGAAACTTGGTGGGTGTGGTCAACTTTCAGGTGCCAAAAATTTGAAGAAGGTCAATTTTCAAGGTCATGCGGGGTCATTCAAGGTCAATGGATTAATATTGCATAAACCTTGTCAAATGTGTTGGATGATAAACTTTGGTGTTTGATTTTAAATTCTAAGCTTTTTTTTAAAATTGAAATTCATTTCAAGGTCATGCAGGGTCATCAAGGTCAATTCGAATTAAAATGCTATAAAAACAGCCCTTGTCAATTGTGGGTAGATGATAAACTTGGTGGGTGTGGTCAACATTCAAGTTGCCCACAATTTGAAGTCATTTCAAGGTCAATGCGGGGTCGAACAGTTCAAATGGAATAATTGCTATCATTCCTTATCAATTGCCTGTAGGATGATGAAACGGTGGTGGGCTGTGTGTCACATTCATGGCTGAAAAATTGACGGTCATTTCAAGGTCATGTCGGTTCATTCAACAAGGTCAACCACTAAGTAGGTGGTAGGATGTTGAAACTTGGTGGGTGGGGTCAGCATTCAGTGCAAAATAATTTGAAGGTCATTCAAGTCATGCAGGGTCATCCAAGGTCAAATCACTAAGTATGTGGTAGGATGATGAAACTGGTGGTGTGGTCAACATTCAGTGCCAAATCTTTTTTATGGTCATTTGAAGGTAATGTGGGGTCATCCAAGGTTTCAATCCATACACATGGTATTATAGTCATGAAAAATGAGGGTTGTAGTACGATTCATTGCCAAAAATTGTTGCAGGGTCATTCAAGGTCATGGGGTTTATTCCAGGTCAATAACTCAAATTTGGTAGGTCATGAGACTTTGTGGATGTGGTCAGCATTTCTAAACCGAAAATGCTGAAGGTCTTTTCAAGGTCAAAAGTAGGGTCATCTAAGGTCAAATAACTACAAATAGTTGTAGTCAATGTAGTCAATATTTGATACCGTCAAAAATTTGCAAACTGATTATGGCAGCAGCCTCAGTGGTTGGAACCCACTTAGTTCCATCACAATTCTCCCTGTGATCTAAAATTATATTCCCTCCATTTACTACCGCAACGGGCAGGGGACCTTTGTGGTGGTTCGAGAAAACCGCCTGTTTAAATTTAATTTATTTTTTTTTAAATGGCTTCCAATTTGGTCAAAAGATGACCCCCCCATATTACAAAAACATACAATTATACTAGATTTGAGGGGGCACGATACTGATGAAACAACCTATATTTTTTAGAGCTTGTAACTTTATATTGTAAAAACTTTAATGTGTTCAAGGTAGTTAATAGGCAAGCGGGGACGGACCCTGAAAAGAGGCTTATTTAACCAAAAAAGCGGCAAATATGGCCCCACAACATCAAAATTTTGGTTATATCGAAAATATAGTGTTTGAAGTTATTGAAGTTGAAATCTGCTAACTTGCTCATGTAAAACAATAGATATAGGCTAATGTGCATACAATATGCATACGACAATTAGGTATGCACGTATTGCAGAAAATAGCTATAACTTTATCAATTAAAGAGCTATCGATTCCGTTTCTTTTAATAATTAGCCAAGGAACCACCAAACATAATTAGTAAGAAATTGACATAAATCTCTTGATATAAGTATGGAACAGGTCGATATTTTCAGATTTTTACATATTTTGTGATTTTTTTTAGATGTTATTTTTACTTATAAAGTTTTATACTTACATTATATGTACCTCTTCTTGATAATATGTATCCTATAACATTTTTCAAGAACGGTGAGCATTTTGAAGTGTTTTGGTTGAATTTTCGGCCGAGAAAATGCTTCTTTTCTCAGAGGCACGAAACCACATAAATCTGTATTTTTACGGATCTGCGAGGCGTAACGACCATGCATTGGTTCCTTTATTGATCGGTTCGCAGTGTTAACCCTGAACACTTGAAGGGTTTTCGGCTGTGAAGCACAATCCACATATACCCCAACTTGTGTATTTCAGGTTTTATGTTTCTGGTAGGGGGAAGGGGAAGCCGGCAAACGAAAAGAAGTTCGTTTAATGAATTCGTCAACCAACTGGTTTGTTCGCTATAAAAAATTAACATTTTGCAACTGAGAAGGAATAAGATTCAAAGCGGGACCTTTGAGGAAGCGGCGATAGACCGTCCCAACCTCCCCACATATCCCAAAAGGTTTATAAAAAGTCATAACATGCTGTTTGCAATCATATTGGACCAAGTAAATACGGATTAATGAATTTTGGTAAAAAAATAAGGCCGTTGGTTATTGGCCAAAAGTCTACTTTTGCCGCAAGTCATCTCCCACCCCACCACCAGAAAGAGATTCACATTTGCCAAAAAAAAAATCCACTCATGCTCCTCATCCCCATCCCCCCTGAAAAAAATCATCCTGGCTACCGATCTAATGTTTTCGGTATGTGTTATGAAAATGTATTGCAGTTTTCCTTCAAACCATCACTTTAATCGAAACAATATAGCTAAGTCGTGAAACTGACAATTAATGTAGTTCAAAGGATGTTCAATGATGCCCTTTAAATGAAACAATTTGTCCAAATATTAATATCCATGTCATGAAGAATGATAGAAAATATACCAAAGGCACACCCACCTAACTCAAGCAAACAAATGGTTTAAAGTAACTCTGTACCACTAATCAAAAATGCGCCTTAGCAACCATTTTTGTCCTATAATGGAACGCTCAAGAAATGGAACCCTCAAACCGTTTCTTAAAACTTTTGAGCACCGGCCACAAAGTTTCCTAGAAGGACAAATTTTAGAACCTCTTTTTAGCCCTTTTTTTCTTAGAGGAGAAAGGATTAGAATCTTTTTGAAAACTTGGGGAAATCTGCCGAAAAAGTTGAAGAAACATGCTCCGGATTTCCTCACACCGGACCGGACGTTTGGCCCGCGGCCACGGGATCAATACGACTTGCTACAGGAAAGAGAATCTTAAGGGGTACCGCCCGATCCTCAGCCTGCCTCGACCCCACCACTCACACCCAATCAAAGCCAAATTTTGCTTTAATAAACCTTGTAATTTTTCCTCATTTCCCCTTCAATCTATTTTGGTTGAACTCTATCCCATTATAATGCTACAATCAATAATATGCTTGGTTTCACTATAATATTATTTGTATACCAGAAAATCTGTAGATATTTCCACAATTATACTGCTCACGTAAAATGGTGTGTCGGATTCAAATGAAGTACTTTTGGAATCAAAGATTGTTGGGTGATGGTTTGTTGTATGAAACACAGAAAATTGTAGTTGTAAATCGGTTGGTGCACCTTAAACCATGTCCAAAAGTTTAATTCTTTGCGACAAAGTTACGGCAAAACACCAATTGCCTACATTAGCCATCTGGGAGAAGAGAAATGTTGAAAAATATTGGTTGTGTTGTTTTTTTTGGGGCCATATTAACGTAAGAGCATAATCCTAAATATATATATATAGTAAATAGCCGAATCACTAATTATATAGCAGCCACCGATTAATGTGCGATCTATTAACTGAAATATTACGCAAAATACATGTGACATTATCATGATTGCGTCGCGATGCACATTATAAAATCGGGAAATCTAGTTCCGTCTATATTCAATGTTGTTTTCAACACTGTAATCCATGTGTTCTGGATCGGACCTCGTATCTAAACACTATTTTGTCTCACTTTTTTGAGACATGTCTAAGCATTTTAATAATTCCTGAACATTAGGTGTTCAGATTTTAGATTCTAAACCCTTTCCTTAACATGAAACTTTGTATCAATTGTTTAGATTCTAAAGACGTCGCATTCGCATGACGTTCATGTGCTTAGACACAATAAAAGATAAACACTATCATAGTGTAGCTTGTCATGCTTTGTTTCACATTTAAAAACCGTGTTTAAAACGCGTTAAGACGTTCAATTAGAAATATCATTGCTCTGAATTTAGAAATGAGAAACGATGCGGGAATTTCAATGCTTTTTAAGTGATTGTTATTGGAAGCAGGGTCTAAGTTGGTCAGACCGTGGCGCATGCGTGAAATCAAGCATGTGTTTTCCCAACTACGCTGCCAAACTGAGCTTGAAATTTCACCTTTTGAGCTCGAAGTGAACTTGTTTGAGCCTACCATCGACTACCAACACCCTGGACCCACTGGATTAAAATCTTGGGTGGCGAACATCTGGATTTTCGATAAATTTGAGCCCAACCCTTTGGTAAATCTCAGGACTAAAGCCTGACTCGAGAAATCGTAACACAGCCCACTCGACCTGAGTGACGTCTTGACTCGCGGGCACTACCTGAATCATCATGGCGGTTCCTCCCGCGAGAGGAAAGATGGCGTGCTAGAATTTCATGCCGTGAGGGGAAGGGAGGCTTGGCGTGAGTAGTTCCACTGGATTGAGATAGGTGACCTTGTTCTCTTGCAAGATAATATCCGTACTAATATTATTTGTTATAATTTAGGACTCGCACAAGAGGACTCATACAAGATTGGAACCACGATAAGCATGCCAAACACACCTACATCGTACTGACATACAACATCCACAATCATACTAATGGGTCTCGGCCTTGTGGGTTTTTTTTATCACGACAAACTCCACCCGTTGTGTTACTGGTGCACCAAACTATCAGTAATCATAATAACCTGCTACTACACTTACAGTTTCTCTCCCTCCCTACAGTGTGAGACACTAATAATCCTCTTACATGAAGTCTAAACAGGTTTAGATCAGTAGGTGCTTTGTATTGTTTTACTTATCAATGATGCAAGCTGGTGACTCCATCCAAATCCCGGCCCATATAAGCCAAAGTTTCCCTGTGTCTTTGTGGCAAGCAGCCCGATGGAATCAAAGGGCTACCTGCTGCGACCAGTGTGATTTGTGGTTCTCATGTCTCTTGTATGGACATGGTACACAACTTATTAGGACTTCAGGGCAGCCAGTGTCATGGATTTGTATTCAATGTGGCATGCCAAATTTTGCTAGCTGAGTCGCTTTTTTACCGATCCTAGTTTTTGGAGCTCTCTCTCGTTTTCTCTAACCTTACCACTGATAGCAGCGGGCCTTAAGAGTCACCGTTGGCAGCCCTCGTCTCCAAACAAAGGGAGCTGTCAGGGTAAACAGTAATAGTCTAGACAAGAATTGACTCGCGTAGCAACTAAATCATCCCAAATGCTAGTCATAGCACCTGAATATTACCAAGAAACCTGGTAATCTTAGGAGATTCTATTAAGCTGCTTATCATCAATTTTGGTAGCATAAGAGGGAAGGTTGCTGATATTGCAATGTATTGAAACCTATAAAACCCTGATGTTTATAAAGGGACTGAACTCACTTGATCCATCCATTAACGCAGCGCGGTGTTTCCTGATTTCTTACTCCACATTTTCGCAAAGACAGAGCGATGGTAAAATAAAAACCAAAGGTGGTGGTGTCCTGATTGCCCGAAGAATGATATATAAGGGACCCACAGGATAGACCTGGATACAGATTGTGAAATTGGTATGGGTCACACCATCAGATTCAGTTTCAAAGGATGTCACCATAGGGGCTTTTTATAGGTCCTCAAACATTTTGGTGGTACTAGCGCTTATATGAATGAACTAACTGAGTCCTTGAGTAGACGAAACGTTCTAATAGAGGTCAGATTGGCTTTGCGGGACTTTAATGTACCCGACATTAATTGGGAAACCACAGCCTTTATCCCAGGCGAGGCATATACCCAGCTATTTCTAACAATTCTTAAAATCTCTGCTGACCTTTGGCCTGAGCAGACTGTTAAGGAGCCTACCAGGGGTGAAAACATCCTGGACTTGTTCTTTACAACGAACCCAACTTTGGTGGAGAGGTCCTCCGTTATACCAGGTCTAAGTGATCGCGATGGTATACCCCTGATAATAGTTGGCTCCAGACCAAAGATCATGAAAAAGAAACCGCATAAACGGTATTATTTGATAAGGCCGATATTGATGCTTTGAAGCGTGACCTTAGGGGGTGGTAATCATCTTTTGTGAAACAAAATACCCAGTCTGATCAGAAAACTATTTGTGAATTATACTCTGAATTCATGGAGGCGATTGAGCAAAATGTAGACTCACACGTACCATCAAAAATGGTGTCTAAACGCACCCAATCTCCATGGATTACTAAGAGAATTAGGCGTTTCCACAAACGTAAACAGAGGGCCTTTAAAGCACACAAAAAGCTGAGGAACCAAGTTAGCTATGAACGCTTCAAAAATGAGCGTAAAAAAATTCACAATGCTACTAAGGACGCATACAGGAGATATGTTTCTTCTGTTTGTACCGAATCGCCAAAAAGATTCTGGTCATTCATTAAAAGCCTCAAAATTGACTCAGTTGGTATACCAACACTAAGAGATGGTGCCGGTTTTGAAGCAGATAATAAGTGCAAAGCTGAGATTTTGAACAGACAGTTCAAAAGTGTCTTCACTTCTGAAGACCCCAACCTCCCTCAAGAGCCACTTGGTAGTAACATCCCTACCATGCCTGATATTACCATCATCCCTGAGGGGGTTGAGAAGTTGCTAAAAAATATGGACATAAACAAAGCAACCGGTCCAGATGGAATAAGCTCACGTGTACTCCAAATTGCTGCGGAAGAACTTGCACCGGCTCTTAGTTTGATATTCCAAAAATCACTTGATACAGGCATTCTCCCCGAGTCATGGTTACAAGCTAACATCTCGCCTATTTACAAAAAGGGGGATAGGACACGTGCTGAGAATTATCAAAGTGCTTGAGAACATCATTCACTCTAGTATTATGCATCATTTTGATACCCATTCAGTCCTTACAGATAAACAGCATGGTTTCCGTTCACATCATTCCACCGAATCTCAGCTAATTCTTACAATACAACAAGATCTTGTCCTATCTCTTAATAATAAAAAACAGGTTGATTTAATTATCATGGATTTTAGCAAAGCATTTGATGTTGTTCCACATAACAGGCTTTTACAGAAACTTAGGCGTTATGGTATCCACAACAAAACACATGCCTGGATCAGCAGCTTTCTCCAACATCGTGTCCAGCGTGTCGTTGTCGGTGGTGAGCATTCGACCTGGGCCGCGGTTGATTCGGGCGTCCCGCAGGGCACGGTGTTGGGGCCGCTGCTGTTTCTGGCATACATAAATGACCTCCCAAACAATATTAAATCCAGTGTCAGACTCTTTGCTGACGATTGTGTGTTGTATAGAGAAATCCAAAATGAGTTTGATCACACATCACTCCAAGACGACTTAAATACCCTGGTTAACTGGCAAAATAAATGGCAAATGAGCTTCAATGCTAAAAATGCTATACCATGAGACTCACACATGCGAGAAACCCAAAGCTATTCAGTTACAAACTGGGTGAATCTATATTGCAAGAGACAAAAAGTCACTCCTATCTTGGTGTTACACTGACTAGTGACTTAACCTGGAATGAACACATAAACCAAATATCTTTTCTGCTAACCGGGCCTTAGGTTTTGTCATGAGAAACCTACATCAATGCCCGAAGGATATCAAAGCATCTGCATATAAGACCTTAGTGCGACCGTTGATTGAATACTCTTCAAGTGTGTGGGACCCGCACACTAAGACTCTCATCAATAAACTGGAGTTAATTCAACACAGGGCCGCTAGATTCTGCTGTAATGATTTCGAAACCAAATCTCCTGGCAGTGTCACTAAAATGATTAAGGAACTGGAGTGGGAGACACTCACAGATAGACGCCAAATAAGAAGATTGGTTATATTCCACAAATCTATACATGGTCACCTATCCGTTCCAGTTGGCGACTTCGGACAGCCGGCCAACCGACCCTCACGGCACACCAACTCCAGAGCCGTCACAACACTATTTGCCAACAAAGACTGTTACAAATACTCATTTTTGCCGAAAACTATCTCGGACTGGAACAAGTTACCAGAATCAATTGTCACCATCACTGATAGTGACAAATTTAAAGAAGCTGTCAAATCCCATATTGCAAACAAACAAGACTAACTTCAACTGCTGCACACTCAACCCTGACCGCTTGGTTCCTGTGAACGTTGGCCAGTACTACACAAGAAGAAGAAGAAGGTCAAAATGCATCTTCCTGTTGTTTCACTCGGCGACCATTTAACTGTGGGGCAGCCCGCTATCCATGAGTAGAGGTCAGTGAACGTTACCAAAATACATATAGGGCGAGTTCTGAGTTCTGTGGGTCATTAGACCGGAGGTATAGGGAACTGACTAATCAGAAAATAGAGCTGTTAAAATTGTAGTTGTGTTTTGATGTGTATAAAGAATACTGCCAGTGGTGTATCAATACATAGAACAAGGCTATCAAAATACCCGTGAAAGAATTCGTGAAGGCATTTAATTACATACAGGGTGTGTCAAAAATACTTGACCCTGATATGTCGAAATTTCCCCACATCGGACTTGTCTCCATTCTTAAATATAGGTACAACTTCAGCTTTTTTTTCCATTCTGCCGGAAAAAACTGATGTACTAAGGGACAGGTTACAAATAAAAGCAAGAGAGTTGCTAATAAGTCATTCCAATTTATAAAAAGGACAATCCTGAAACATTTTCCAATTATCGCCCTGTATCAGTGTTACCTTGCTTTTCCAAAATATTCGAAAGATTGGTCTTTAATAGATGTATGGATTATATTGATACGAATAAGATATTAAACGAGAAGCAATTTGGTTTTAGACCGAAGCACTCAACATACATGGCAATTACTGAATTAGTAGATAAAATCGCGAATGCTGTTGAACGCAATGAAAGCACAGTTGGTATATTCTTGGATCTGTCAAAAGCCTTTGACACCATAAATCACGATATTTTGTTGTACAAGCTAGAATATTATGGTATCAGAGGCATTGCACTTGAATGGTTTAAAAGTTATCTCAATAACCGAAAACAATTTGTTCGTTATAAAAAGCATGATTCTGATAACAGGGTTATCAAATGTGGTGTACCCCAGGGTTCTAGTCTGGGTCCGTTGCTTTTTATATTACATATAAATGATATTGTGATTACTACTTCTCTATTTGAAATTATTCTTTTTGCTGACGATACAACCATCTTGTATTCTCATCCAGATATAGCCTCCCAAAATGATACAATTAACAATGAACTTCAGGAAATTAATAATTGGTTTCGGGCAAACAAATTATCCGTCAATGCAAGCAAGACTAATTATATGGTTCTTGGAACATATCACAATACAGCTGAATTTGTTGATGTAAATAACAAAAATAACATGACAATAATATTGATTCTCCGAAAATGATACAATTAACAATGAACTTCAGGAAATTAATAATTGGTTTCATGCAAACAAATTATCCGTCAATGCAAGCAAGACTAATTATATGGTTCTTGGAACATATCACAATACAGCTGAATTTGTTGATGTAAATAACAAAAATCACATGACAATAATATTGATTCACAAGTGGGTAATTTTAGTATTATTGAAAAAATTAAACTTAATATCAAACTCGACGGTGTTTCATTAAATAGAGTAAGCTCAACCAAATTTCTGGGAGTCATTATTGACGAAAATCTAACTTGGAAAAACTATATTGTTGCAATTTCAAAAAGCCATCTCAAGGAATGTAGGAATTAGTCAGGTGGAAGTTTAGGCACACAGCCTGAAGGATGGAAATGGAGTACAGACTTTTTCTATTATAGATTTTAGTTCATTAAGACCTAAGCCACTAATTTTTTTGGAGGGGGTCAAAATTTGTAGCAGTGGCATTTTTGGAAAATCCAATATGGCTGCTACCATGTCCAAAATCACTAAAATCCTTAATATTTCCAATAGGACCAATTTTCTCGGTACTCCGGGGTTTTAAGCACGAGACGTTTTGGTAATGTTAGTGTTATCATTCCATTGCCACAAAAATCAAAATATGGCTGCTCAAAGTCAAAATATGCTCTCGGAATCAAAATTATATAACATTACTCAATTTTACCTATTTACGCTACTTGATACATACTGAAACACCTTTTCTGCAGGTGTTCAAAATCTGTAACAATTGATCACACTCTGCAAGTGTTGCATTTTGCAGTTAGAGGCTTTGATTCCAGTGTCTATATGCAGGCTTTATGCTTTACCTTCAGAATATACATGAATATTGATCACTAGAACCTTATTTGACATTCCTTGTATGACATTTTCAAAATTCAGATGGCATCCAAGACAGCGCACCTACAAATCGTCAAACCTACATTTATAGTGTATTATATGTAGTTACAATCAGCATTATATTATAAAGGTTGTAAATTAAGGTATGGGATCGTATTTGACATTTGACATTCTTATCTGGAATTTCTGTTTTCTTTAACATGCATATGTTTAAGTGGGGGGGGCAATGTGGCTGCCTTTTTACCTTATTTAAAACCTATAAATTACGATACATCTGTATTGTACATTTAGTTACAACCCCAAATGATTATTAAGTTTAAATTAATGTATGTTATCTATGTCTTTGAGCATTAATAACTCGTATCTGGTATATTTTTTTGACAATCTTAAAGACAGTCATATTGGCTGCCATCTTGATTGGTAAACTGGTTTTACACACTGAAGGTCAGATTTCAAGTGTGCCTCTGGGTATAGATCGCAGAATTATGCCTCTACCACAAATGCTTGATTGAGGTTATGGTCACTTGAATGATTTCAGGGCATATTGGTTTTTAGGGTGGCCATATTGTCATTTTGTGTAATGTTATGATCAACTCACGTCAATAACCCCCGTTTTTTTTTTTCCAAAGATCCTCGTGCTTAAAAAAACCCTGGATCTAGTGCATAAAATTATGGCCATTTGAATGAATTTTGAGAGTGATAGCGCCAAATTGGAGTTTCTAGAAAATGCCACGCAACGAAATTTTGCAACACCCACCCCCCCAAAGAAAGGTTGCCCCCCTCCAGAATTATTAGCTTAGGGCATCATTGACAAAATCGATCACTAGAAACAGTCTGACTCCCTGTGCCCCAAATTCCTCCTGACCCTAAATACTGACCAGACTCAAATCAGAACGGTCTCGAACAGCTACTATAGAAGCCATACCGGACCTCTGTTGAAAAAATAATGCTTTAATGTATACTGATTAAGTATTTAAGCTCCACCTCGGTATCTTTATAAACCACCACACAAATCAAATCCCACAAATTGTCTAACATATTTCATTAAAGCATGTTAGACACACAAAGTATCCAAACAAGAAATCCCAGGCTACAAATACTAAAACGAAGACATTGTTGCTGTAATCGTGCTACTCGAAATTGGGGACCACCTTTTGGGAATCTCTTGACAACAATAGATTTTCTGCTTGTAAAAATCGACCAGGGTGGGCAGACCTAAAAACATAGATTTTCCTTCATAGTTTCAACCTGGAAGGGCTTTGATCAAAAGTAAACCAATATGAAATTATTTAACTCCTCGACCTGGTTGCAATGGTTACTACCAACAACCCCTTTTTTTGAAATTTTTCTATATTTCCACATGTCACCCTTTTGAAAGATCTGACAATGCCTGATTGAATGGCCACACCATCGAATGAAAAACATGCTATTAACAACCATAACGGTTTTGTAAGTCATCTATAAATTATGATTCTTTAAACTTCTCAAAAATTATTAAAACCGATTTTACAGAAGTGTGTTTGGAAGATACCATATCCAAAGTAGGGGTGTTTTGCAGAATTTTGGATGACATGATTAATTGACCTTTTTAATAAGTTATAAATTCAAAGGGGTAACGCTTGATGGATAGTATGCTTTAGTGGTGGGTACAATGATGTGCTATGTCACAAATAAAAAATAAAATTGCGGGATATGGCAGATTTCAAGAGCGTGTTTGCCAGGAAAATGAACTTTTTGCAGGAAGGAATTCTACATAGGCGTGCATACTTAAAAAATAGCACATTTACCACCAATTTTGTCAACTAAAAGAACATATACAGGGCAAAGAGGCAATGCGAAAAAACTCATGATAAAATCTCATCTTATTAACAAACGTTTACCACCTTATATGTGTAAAAGGTGGTGCCCCAGGAGAGAATACACATGGCGAACACTGTTTTTTAAAAAAACATCGCGGTCTTGGGACCGCTTGTGTCATCTGCCGTTTGCAGTTTGTGATAGTCGGTCAAATGACATGACGATCCCAAGGTCACAGGGGGTCACCGAAGTAACATGGGCTCACAGTTCACATCGGGGCACCAAAGTCACATGGGTTCACCGAGGTCATAAGGGGTAACAGGTCACAAAAGGTCACCCAGGTCACAGTCCATGGTCACATGAGGTCACCATGGTCACATGAGGTCACATAGATCACATGAGGGTCAACAAGTCGCATGGGGTCACAAAGGTCACACAAAAGGCAACAAGGTCACACAAGTCACCAAGGTCACATTGAGGTCAACACCTTCCCCTCGCCGACGCACCCACACCCGTCCCCGACGACACCCCACCTCGACCTAACCCCGACACTAACACCCCACCCCGCCCCCCCTCCCAACACCCACCCTGCTCCTTCCCCAACACCCCACCTTCCCCCTCCATAGGATTCAACACACAAGATGGTATAGTTTTTCACGTAGCAAAGGAATTGCATTAGTACGATGTCCATTTTAGCTGATACAGCAATTAGCATATTTATTTAGCCTCATTTGCATACTAGCCGCAGCTATCAGGAATTTCAATGGCAAAGAAGCGCACCATAATGGGGGTTCGTGCAGTGTGAAGGATTGTGCATATCCGATGTACCGTTTCAAAATTTAGTATGCGATTACGCTGATTTTGCATATTAATTAGCTAATTTGCTATATAATTTGCCCGAAATCGACCAACATCTAAAGGTCAAGAACGCTTAACTCACTTCCTTCCACCAATTTACATCATGATACGCCTTACGGAACCCTTATCATTTGACAGCCAAAATAAGCTAATAATATTCATGGAAATTTAGCAAAAATGCTGCCTTAAAAGCTACACATAATATTTTGGCAATTCTCCTCATCACCCTACAAGTGGAAGTAAATCGGATTAGCCGTTAGGCCAAGCAGAGCATTTCAAAAAGGGTAACCGAAATGTCTAAAAATATGCAATAAGCTAATTAAAATTATGAATTAGCAAATAATGCAGCCAAAAAGCTACACATATTTTGGCACCTCACTCGATCATCCTATCAAGTTTGAAGTAAATCGGGGATAGCGTTTAGCCATGCAGAAGCATTTTAAAAAAGGTTCAACCGACGAGTCATACAAAACACCACACATACGGACACAGAGGAAATTTGGATTGGTATGTGCCTCCATGAACATTAGTTCAGGGAGACACAAAAAACCCACTATTCATCATGATATTTTAAACACTTCATAAACTAATGGGTTTGTTTCGCCACCTTTATCTTAGTTCTTGAAGTTGAACATTATTAAGATGTTTAATATTATCAGAGCGTGGTGTTAACCTGCAAATTTAGTTTAGAGAGGACGGTAGACAAACATGAGCAATCTTCCACGAAATGTTCTTAGTTTCCACAAACGGACCACTGCAGCTTCTAGTTTTTAGCTCCAATGTATTTTTACTTTAACTCTTGATTTTTGGGTTGTAAAATAATGGGTGTTCAGCTTATTAGAAATTGCCAGCTCACATACATTGCGTGCTCTTGGATTGTGTCTACATGGAAATCGAATGAAAGCTATTTAGTGTGGTTAGATTGAAAAGAAACCATAACCTTAAAGGTCAAAAAAATTGAACGAAACAAACCCGCGTGGGTGTTTGAACGCGACGTGTAAATACAAGCCTGTAGCCAGCCTTGCTTTTAGTTAGGTACAAATAGTTCACTATTTATAGTTCTACCAGTTTGAAATGTACAATGTTAAAAAATTCTGTAAATTTACGGAATTTCTGGCAGCAGTAGTTCCAGACAGTTTTTTAGGGTAAATTTACAGAATTTCTGGCAATTAACGGAACTTGACATAATTTACCGAAATTTGTCTCATACGGAAACAAAAAAAAAACTGTGTATTTTAACAGAATTTTTTCCTAATTTAAAAAGTACGGAATACCAAAAAACAAAGTCCGGAAATACTTTGCTGCCAGAAATAATTTTTGAAAAATTATTTCCGTAAATTAAACATTTCTTTTATGTTTTTGTTTTTATGATTGTTTTCTCAACAGATTCCAGAAATTTACGGAAATATGTTTTCTTAAATTTACGGAAATTTTTAACAGTGTGAGAGTGCCCCTCCATGTGAAAAGAGTACCCATAAAAAAGCTGAGAAACTACCAGCCCCATTCGATGCTTTCCTACACTTTGAAACACTCTTGCTGTCCCTAACATTACACAAATACATATAAATTAACAATTTTATATCGTTTGTCCCTTTTAATTTCCCCATTGGCATTTCAAATTCCTTAAAAAAGCGGTCTTTTGACCGAATATAAACACGTTTTTATCAAGAATCCTGAAAACAATGTTTTTCGATGATATTAGTTTTTAACTATAAAAACTTTTTTTCAAATTAAATAAAGAAACCAAGGTTTGTCGATCTCAAAACGGTTAAAACGAGTTTTATTTCGAATCAATAATCTGGTTTTTGAAATTGAAAACTAGCTTCATCCACTAAGGATAGAATGGGCGGGGTTGTTGAATGGTGGGGCTGGGTGAGTCATAAGCGGTCAGTGTTCTCCTGAGCATTTGTCAAAACCCTAGGCACACAATCCATATGTTATTGATAACATTGTCAAATTTACCAAGGTAGGTATTGTGGGCAAGATTCTGAGTGGGTGTGGTCGTGAGAATTGGTGGTTACCAAATAATTTTGAGGGTGGTTTTTCTCCTGAGCTTGTATAAAACATACGCATCAAATAATATGTTATGAAAACTTGTACTAATTGACCCTAGCTAGGTATTATGGGGAACTTTTTTGATGGAGTTAAGGTGGGCGGTGTTATTTGTATAGAGTCAAAAGAAGGCGGTGTTATCCCTAAGCATCACAATCCATGTGCATTGAAAACTTCCGAAGAGGTTTTTGGGGGATATTTTTTTTTGGGGGGTGTAAGGTTAAAGGGATTGGTCCTGGGGGCTTGAGTGGGTTGGGGGGGTGGTGGAGGAGGGAGAATCAGGGGGGAGGGTGGTGTGGGACAGGTGAGGATTGCCGTGGTGAGGGCATCCCATAAGAAATATGAGGCGGTATAATTCACATAGGCTTTGGTTGACATCTATTGTATGGTAGTAGGGTTACTGGGGAAGGGCAGGCTAGTCTGTGATTGAGTGGGGGTGGTTAACAGGTACCATTGTTGACCATGTCATGCTGCTACAAGTAAAAAGAACAAAAATAAGGTTAACTTGTAAACTATGTAAACCTTAAATTTAGAAAAAATGCTTATTGTTCAATGCCTTAGATTTCATTTTAATTGAAAAGTACAAACTTATGGCAACCCTACTTCAAGATTACGACAAAGACCCCAAACTATTTTAATTCTACACAAGTACTCACACCTTCTCTGTCCACCTAAAAAAAATTACTGCCCTGGAATGTTACCGTGGAGTTTATTTCAAATCGGAATACATGATTTTGTTACAACAAATAATATTTGCTAAAAACACCCTTTTAAAAATAATGGATCTTCCCATGGAACATCCTGCAATGTTTCTGTCTGTTTTTGAAAATAAAAATCCAGTATCATTTATATACTTAGTGAAATTATTGTAATTTTCTTAGTAATTACGAATCATTCATCAATTGTGTCTTTTTTAAGGTCGAAAACCTGTTAAATGTGCAATAAATGTGAAAAATAGTGTTTTGGAGTGTTGCCATGGCAACCAAGGGTGAGAGGTGAAAATGAAATAAGTGTTCAAATATAAGTACGATCTAAGACATAACTTCATACACGAACTTTGAAGGGAAAATCCCATTTTGAAGGTTCTTCTGCCAACTTTTTCAATTTCGGTCGAATTTTTACAGAAATGTATCCATCCTTTATAATAAGCAATGTTTAATAATATGAAACACTCAGGAAGTCGATTATCAAGTTAATTTCATATAAATTATTTCGTTTTGGGAGCAGGTCATGCGCATTTATTGTTGTTTTTGGGTAGGATGTAATTTATTTGTTTGGGTATTGAAACTCGAAGTTTAGGGGCATGGTCGCTTCAGGTCTTATTTGCCGATGATCATGTCCTCAATATCAGGTTTGTTTTTTTAAATGTCTGGCCTTTTGTTTGCTTGCATATGAGATTGAAATAAAGTTGATATGTATATGATATCATATAAGGAGACTATCGAAGCCTGGAGACTTACTAGTAGACATATCACATTTTGTTCTCTGGAGAACATACAAAAATCTGAAATAAATCACATGTAGAGTTTAAAAATTATTAAGTGATGTGCCATCTGCCTTATTAGCATCATCAAACTTATCTGAAAGAGAAGAAACATTAGCAGGGGACTTCTTTACCTGAAGATGTGAATCCATGATCAGTCTTAACAGAATCAGAAATTGAAGTAAGATGATGAGAAAAGTTTTGAGAGTAGAACACGTTGTTTTTGGTGTTATCATTTTCAGCAATAGAGTCTTTACAAAAAGAAATCTTTCAAATATTCCAAGCAATATCAAATCATTAGAAGTATGAACGTGATCCCAGTGAATATTATAATGTATTAACACAGTCTGTCATTAAAATTCTTTATGATATTGTCTTTGTATGCTTGGAGGACGGCTCTGATCTGCGTTTATATTTCCGAACACATGAAATAGAGAATGATCACCGAGATCCAGACTGTAAACACCTGAGGTAGAAATTGTTTCTGGGCGAGACACAAAAGCAGAGCAAGATCAACAATTGTCTTACTCTTTTCAGTAATACGTGTATAATCCTTAATTAGTTGAGGCGAGTGAGCTAGGAAGGTTGCAATAGTAGAAACCTTATTAGATGGAGAAGATTTCAAAATCAAGTCACCTACTATAATAATATCATCATAAACAGAAGAACAATGTTGAAACTTTCATAATCCAATTTGTACTGAAATTAATACACTCCTTAAATGTAAGGCCAAACCACCATGATTTTTGGTATTCATTTTAGACATAAATAGTCTCATTCAAGGTAGGTCATGTCATCAATATCACTGGAAAGCCATGTTTCTGTTAAACAGGGAACAAAATCAAATATTATTGATGTGAAGTAAAGATATGTAAGTTTCAAAAATGTTTCAATATCGCATTTCATACTGTGTCTGATGTAAATGATGGCCAAATGACGCGTTTAATGTAACGTATTTTCAAAAATGCATGCTATAATTATTCTTGGGTCACAACCACTCCATACCCAAAAACCAACCAGCATTCAGTGCATCCAGACATTGCATCATGCATGCATCCATCTTCATGCATCCATGAATCCATGCATGCATGCATGCATCATCCTCCATGCAATCCAGAATCCATGATGCGCATCCATCCTCATCCCCATCCATCCATCCCTTCTTCCCTCCATCGGTCTATCACCCTCCATTATGCAAAAACCACAATTCCAATGACAGCGTACTTTGATTTCTCCCTATCACTAATGATATGCGTGGTGATTAGATTGTGTGTTAAAATAGAGTCGCCGACTGTTGATAAATATCATAACGTGGCTTCGAAGGGAAAAAATAATTGTTGGCTGTTTTATACTTTGCGATGAGAAGATAGGTGTTACGTTTATCGTTAGTATATAGTGAGTATTGATTTCTGTGATACAACATTGTTGGACTGAAAACTGAAAAGAACAACATGGAAGGCTTAGCAAAGGAAAGGATACTAAGATACTGAGCAGTTTAGCCATGCTAGTTTGGACAAGAAACCTGTTGAGATTATCGACCCATCAGTATTAATGGGGGGAAAGTGGGCTTATAAGCCCAAGCTACAGGCGTTTATATGAATTCGACGTTAAATAACAGTGAAAATCGTTCTTGACAAATTCAATGACCGCGAATTGAATGGAAACGAGTCTGTTTTCATTATTTGCACCATTAAACTGAAGTTTACCTCTCCGCTTATGTATTAGCTAGTGAAAAGATAGGAATTGACGCTTTTTTTATAGCTTTCTTGGGGGTGGTACAAGCCATGATCATATGTATTATCTATGCTTCACGAGTTCTTCACGGGTTATATATTCTGATTGCCCGTGCTCTACAAGGTTCTCGATTACGTTCTCCTGTCCCCAACTGAATGGTTAGAATTGCAGCTATCTATCCACAAGATACGAGTAATGGCAAATGTGCTATCGGATGGGCAATGTCTGCAAGTGCCGTCAGCTTCGCCATGATAGCCATCTATGGTGTAATATTTGAATACGTTGGACAAGTTACATCTTTCAGCACTAGTTCATTTGAACTTCTTACGGGAATATGCATTTTGGCGGGAAGTGTCGTCTTACAACCAAAGCAAGTGAAAAAATATGAAAACTTAAAAAAAATCAGCAGCGGTGCCCCAACTGTTGCTAAAGACCGTTGTTCTGATGCCACTGGAGGATGACAGTGCCTGGATGTTCTAACTGGTTTTGGAAACAGTTTTATAGCTCTTGGATGAAGAAACTCTTTACGACAGCAGCCTTCGGATATCAGTGTCTTTGGGGCATATTCATCAGTTACGGTCTTGGCGAACTTTGTTAGTGTCAAATTGACGGTGGCAAAACCGGATTGGCTTCGGTTGTATTGTTTATCCATGTCATATTACACCGCTATTCCTACAATCATACTGCCTTATTTACCATTCATCTGTTGGTTTTGTGTATCTTTCAGTTATACATTTACTTTGCTTGTTGCGTACGATATGGTGCCCGACTATATTAATATCGCATAGCAGAACCAAATACAACGGGCTTATGACCAAGTTTGGGCTGTAGCTAATACGGATTTGCACTCCCATATCTTTTAGGATATATGCTGTCTGGGTTGCCGTTATATAAGTAGGATGGTTCAACAGACTTGCCTAACTATGGATTGATAATGATTATATTCTCACCTTTGTTGATATACTGAAAAAAGTGAATGGAGATCTACAGACTCAGATAAAATTACAAATAACGAAAATCTCTTCCTTATTCTAATCATGAAAAACAATAACTTCTCTGAGCATAAACCATGGAAACAATTCTAGTCGCTCAGGATTTAAAACTTTTAAATATTGTTCAACGCTTCAAAATGAGTCCAAACAAACAACCTGGTCTAAGGCCGTGGCTTTTGTTCCCAAATTATAGTTGATTATCGAGGTGGTAAATGGGAAGCTATCTCAAAAGCCCATGACTTATGTGTTACATCGAGGTAAACTGGGAAGTATCTTCAAAAGCCCATGAATTATGTGTCATAAACAGAATAACCTGCTGATGTGCATTGTTTTTCATTTTGGCGGGAAAACTGATGTGCTAAGGTTGAAGGGATTAAAGACAAACTCAGAGATTTCAAAAAATACTTTTCCTTGTGGATAAGAGTAAGATTAATAGCCGAGTTCCGAAAGGCCGTTATTTTGTTTTAATCTGGTCCAAGACGCTGACAACCCAGTTGTCCTAGGGGTAAAGTACCCCACCCCGGCGCCAACCGGTAATAATGATGCAACATGGTGGTATGGTGGCTATTTAAAAAACACTTAATTTAATTGCCTTCCCTACTGGTTTGAAACATCTACTTGTCATATGTTCGTGTCACACACAAAAATAAGTCTGTTCAATTTGTTGCGGGGTATCGCCTACTACGTAATGTACCAATGGCCTTCTTACTTACTCCCTAGTTCTTAATGAGTTCGAGCAATTCTCGATGCATTTGTACTACTTTGGCCATTGGTCATTCTGTTGACTGGTTTATGTTGATAATCCCTATAATGGATTCTAATGGTCTTGATGAAAAATTACAATCTGCTTACAACAAGTAAAAATAGTATCGAAGCGACATGCTAAGAAATTAAGAAAAATGATATCGATCTAGCACTGATGTAATAATGCTGTCTTTTTAGTATAACTTGAACCTTTGTGTGCCTTTGATACAGTGACCATGACATATTGCTGTAGTGTCTGGAGCATGGCTTTGGTACAAAGCACAGTCCTTCAAGAGTGTCGGTCATACATAACTGGTCGCAACTTTAGAGTGTCCGTTGTTAGTAATATGTCAAAGATTTGTTTTGAGGTCTTACCCCAAGGATCAATTGGTCCGAGGTATTTTACCAATGTATTTCTCAAAATGTCTCTTACAAATTACGTTCCATGATCTAAAATTACATAATGTACGCGGATGATGAACAAATATAAGTTGTCCGTTAATCCAAAGATTCCAGGGGAGAGCTGAATGCACCCATTCTTTAGGTTAATGATCTGCGTATTTGGCTGATGAACAACATGCTCTTGTTCGTAGCGTATCCACAAGTCATGGTAATGGTTGCTTGTTTCAACGCATGTGAATGAACTAAACTCAAAAAACAGAAGTTTTATATTGCAGCATACCCACAGGAATATGGGACATATAGTTCCAAATTCAAATTATTGTTGGCTTGTTAAAATTACACTTTCATCAACCATTAACAACCAAAGGCATTACTTGAGTCCACAATGACTATGGTGATCGTGTAAATACTTTGTGTAAATCAGTAAAATTTAGATGTGGAACCTTGCTAGGAATTTATGACGTTGATACTGCTGCTAATGCGGACGGCACTTGTCCTTTATAAATTCGACTATGGGGAATGCACTCATCTCAGCTGTAAAAGAGGATGTTACTCGGCTACAACGCCTCCAAAATCGGGCTGGCAATAGTTTTCAGGTGCCCGCCGTCACCTATCTTCACCTCTTTAACATCTTTGCACTGGTTACCCATTGCTAACACGTATAGAATTCAATAGTAAAAAAATCACAAAAATGATCTTTCGCAATATACCTTCAGAGTGTTTTACTACCTATGCACACAAAGGGAAGGCCTCGCTCGTCTGTGTGGATGCCAGGGCTTGTTGTCCCTAAATGTAAACAAAAGGAATGGTGGCAGATCATTTAGAGTGCATGGGCCATCTCCTTTGGAAAACCATATAACATGCCATTATTAGATCATCCGCCAGAGTGCAGTTTCAAACAAGCTTAAAAACTCATACTTATTAATATAATTTGTTTCCTACTGCCGTTTGTTGCGGTGTTATGATCATATTGTTTTCCACTATTTATGCATTCCAAAACATTCTTTGTATGTTTATCGTACTATTAGTTTCATTATATTTGTCATTACTTTTGAAAAATATACTTTCACTTAAAGGGGCATTCGTGATACACCAGCCTAGTCCCCCCGACGTACCTCAAAAAAGTTGAGTTTTTCATATCATCTGAACCGTCAACATTAGCAATCAGCGGGCCAATCTTAGTGGCAAAATTCGCCGTGTCTGTAAGTAGTAATCGCAAATTTTGTAGTTTCCCATAGCCCACTGTGCTATAATTTCTGTCCGTTTCGGACAGAAATTAAGCACAGTGGCCTATGGGACCATGGGGAAAACAAGCAGTTGCTAATAACACAAAACCGCAAAGTCGGGATCAGTAAAAAGTTGTGAATAAGCTGTTCTCAAGGATATCTAGTGCAACATGAATAAAACAGGAGGGACTGGAATCACGAAAATGCCCTTTAACCATAGTGAACCATAGTATACTTTATCATTTGTTTACAACCAAAATAAGTTCATCTTTGTACATAATTATGGTTCAACTGATCTGTATATAAGGTTATCATGTTTATTTTGTACCATTTTTGTGAAGAGACAAAAAAGAAATCTGAATCTGAATTGCGCAATGTAAGCGACGTTATTATTATTCGAAACGTTCTTATCCACTTTTGTCTACGTATGGGCTTTTGCAAACATGTACACGACCCACACATAAACATGGTCACACCTTGATTAGTAAGTGATACAATATTGCTATTATCACCGGTGATTCACTAGCGATTTGTTAAAATATAATGATGTAAATATAGTTAAACATTCTTTGATTACTTTCCAGAACAATGGCATGTGCCCTTCTTAGTGACCCGCCCCACCAGTAGTTAATATCTTCTGCAAACCCTGATTAGATAATAATTTACCAATGTTTTCTTCATCCCATAAATTACTGGTGTGAGTGTGATGGCCTAACCGACACTTTCCCATCTTTCAAATTTACAAAAGCAACTCTGATTTCGTAATAAACGACTCTCGACCCTGGCACAAGCCGGTATATAATAAGGATGTATTAAAAGAATTTCACACTCACTCGAACCTTATTGATTGGATTTGTCTCTGATATTGATAACACGAATCCCTATCGTACTTTAAAACAAAGGTAGAAACGTGAATAAACCGTGGATCACACCTATTATCCTCAAATCTATAAACAGGAAAGAGAAACTCTAAAAATCCTTCTGACGAAAATAAAATTAAATCACTAAATATCGCAAACAAGTTGACTACTTTCATTAGAGCTTCGAAGAAGAAAACAATACTACAATGAATAAATTAGAGAACCGCAAAAAAAAAACTCCAAGCAAAATAAAATATCCTTAATGATATCCTTGGTCGCAAAACATATGGGCCTAAACTTCCTTCTTTGTTTTATAATGATACCGACTCTGAAATACTGATCCTCGTAAAATTTTGACTGTTTTAATGAGTACTTTGTCAACATTGGTCAATTCTGCCCGGAAATCAAGAAATGTAACTTTGATTATCAACCTTTCCTCAACACTGCACCCCTCACCAAAAATTCACTGTTTTGTTCCCTCCACCAGGACACCGACGAAATCATAACTATTGAAATCCACTGAAATCTGGTGCCAGTCCGGCTTTGATGATATAAAACCCGACATTATATTTATAAATATACGTTGTGGAATAATTGCCTCACCACTTGCTCAATATATAAGCAACTGGTATGTTCCAACCAAATTAAAATGCTAAGGCTTACTCAATTTATAAAAATGGTGATCGCTATTAAGATTACAAATTATCGGCCTATTTCAGTTTGTCCCGTTGTTTTCAAAAAAAATTCTCGAACGTATTATCCATAAGCGCTTGTATGCAGTCATTTCTAGTTATGACCTTCTCCATAATTCCTAATTCGGTTTAGTACAAATCATTACTCTTTATATGGCACTAATGGAAGATATGATACAAGTGTTTTAACTTAGACAGTAAATAACATACTCTCGGTGTGTTCATGGACCTCTCGAAGACGCCTTCGACACCTTAGAACTCACAATATTCTTCTAAAATAAGCGTAATCATAGGAATTCGGGCGTTAGCCGTCGAGTGCGTCAGAAAACAATCTCTCCGACAAATCTGAATTTGTTTATATTAATGTGTTAAATCTCCTTTTTACCAACTTCTGTTGGGGTTCACAAGGCTAATTTTAGGCCCACTGCCTTTTATTTTATATAAATGATATTACGCACTCTTTAATTTTTTCACCATTTATTCATTTATGGCGATGATTCTAACATTTTGGCTTCTCACAAAAACCTCTCCATCCTAATAATACTGTAACTCTCGCAATGTGGTCCAAATCCGCTCTTCTTTACTTAAAGCCTTAAAGCAAATAATTTGTCTCTTAACATACCGTAGGTAAAAATAAACATATGGGTTTCAAAAAAAGACATAGTAATATCGTATACCATGATATGGATATAAATTTTATAATAATCCGATTTCAAACGTGTCTGATATTACGTTTCTCGGAATACTTTGACGTACCTCACCGGAAGCATATACTCTAATGGGACTAATATGTTTCTAAATATTCTGGGATTCTTTTTCGCCTTAAACATATTTTACCTGCAGTACGTTATTCTCGCTTTATAACTCTTTGGTTGTTCCGCATATTCAGTACTCAAATATGGGGCCGATTAAAAAATAATTGACAACCTTCGAGATAGTCATCTAAAACAAAAGAAATTAATGCGTATTTGTACCAACTCTCATTTCTTAGCACTCGCCTCCATTATTTGCTTGTTTAAAAAGTCTACAATTTTGATATATATTATAGCAACTCGGAAAAACTGGCGAGAACAGAATAAAATAAAGACGAAAAAATACACGGTCTGAAAACCGGAAGTGGCGTGAGAATACCACGGGCCAACAGGGGATGTGTTTATGTGGACGCAGAGAAATGAGCGGAATACTGCATTTCAGTCTCTAGTCAGAGTTTCAAGCGGCCGTTAATATATCTGATATACTAAAGTCCAAATTGCTATTTTCATGTTTTCAGTTTAGGTCGTATTACAAATTTTCTCCTGAGGGGGGGGAGGGGTTTGTTCTGTGATCGTTATTTGGTTAAATGTAATATAATTCATGATTATGATAGTAGATCAGCCGCTGACGCACACGACTTATAATTTTAAAAACGATCTTGCCCGAAATCTCTTTAGACTGTCAGGCACCTTCCTCTGGAATGCAATCAGCACTTATATGAAAAACTCTGTTTCTGTTAGTAGTCAAAACACAAATTAAAGAAAAGATATTACTATCACAATATTTATAGTTGTAATTCATATTATTTGCCTTGTATTTAATAAGAGTTAAATTAATATAGTTGTGCCATAGATATATTTTTTTTTTTTTTTTTTTTTAATTTGTTCATTTTTTGTCTTGTAATGACTCTATTATAGTAGATTTAAAAATGAGTGAGACCTATTAAAAGTTTAGGCCTGTCCATCACCGTGAGAGGGCACAAGAGGAATTATTTTAACAGCCACAGGTGAAAAAGTTGATGGTACTCATACAAAAAGTATAGTAATGTAAGCTAGTAAGTAAATGTTTGTGATATAAAAACATTGTTCCACATCCAAGATAGCTTGGATGTTTCCTTTGAAGTAAATCCCAAAGCCGTTCTGTAAAGTAACCTTGTACCATGGAAACATTCTTTGTAATGGCAACAAAGGCCTAGCTCCACATGGCCGGGGAGTTGGAACCCATCATCCTAGGGACAATAGTTATAGAGTCGCACATAATTTGAAATCTGCTATAGTACTAAGCCAATTAGCCATTATAGAAACATATCCTATCACAATATTAATAGTGTTGATTTTCTATATATTTGTCTTGTATTAATGTTTTCATTATGATGTACCCTGTTCAAAGTAAAATAAGGTTAAATTAAGATAGTTAGGCCATAGCCTTTTTGTGACTTATTGTATGATCCTGTCGCCAGCCATTTTTTGTTCTTGTCACTTGCTCTATTAGTTCTAAGCCACTAGCCATGTTATCATGTGCAAGTGCTAAATATGGTTGGCGCAACCTTGCAACCATTATATTGTCTCAGCATTGTCACGAGTCAATATTGTGCACAAAATACTTGACCTTTGTCATGCGCTTTCTTCGGTCTGTTAAACATTTTTTATGAAGGTTGTAGAAACCCCCTCCGCGGTGATGATAAATTCAAGCAATCTTCTCAGTATAGTCTTCGTGCAATCCCTGTTGATTATGATGATATTAATACACTCTGTGATTATTATAAGACCATAGGCCCTTGAAACTCGATTTCCGGTTTAGCATCACCCGCCCGCGTTATGAAATTTCCACCGCGTTGGTGGTCAACAATCTGAAAAATTCATTATTTGTTTAAATGTTGATTTTTCTTTATGTCAGGTTTTTGATGATTTAAGGCGTTTTTTTTAAGTCTAAAACGGACGAAATACGGGACAGATCAGATTGGATCCCAACATATTACGTAGGCCTACAGCGTTCGAATTAGCGGTAATCTCCAGGTTCGTCAGCATTTTCAAACTGCGCGGACTACCCGTTTTAAACCTGCTGGACTAATCCGCCGACGACCCATTCTGACATCCAAAAAACACTTATTTCAATCCAGGTTGACACCAAATACCTTACTAATATAAGTAAAGCTCAATTTAGAAATTTGCTTTTAAAAAATGCTTTTTCCGACAGCACTTTTGTCAACCCGACATTTTATTAAAAGTGCGAGTGTTCGGGCGGTAAACCACGAAGACTTGAACTCAACATGGGCGTCTTTTCAAGTATTGCAAGTCAAATTAGGAGCCACTGTGTAATGTAAAAGGTACATAATAAAATTGCCGAACAAGTTGTCAAACGTAGAGTTAGAATATGGAGATATAGGTGGTGGAGGTGTGGGGTTGGGAGGGGTATAGAGAGCACTTTGATTGGTGATTTCTGGATGGTTCCCTGTGTTTTGGCTACTTTGTTATTCAATAGTTGATGAGCATTTCCACACTCACAATCGCGGGCTATTTTGGTAGTGCAAAATAACAAATAGTCAAAATAACCATTTTTCACAAACTTGAACACTTGCATGGTTCCCCAGATGGTTTGCTGGATGGTTCTCTGTGTTTTGGATCATTGAATCAGGTGGTTGACCATTGCTTGAACCCATTGGCTATTTTTGTTTAAAATAGCAAAATATTTTTTTAAAGAGTGGACATTGGATGATTCCCCGATTGTTTCTTGTATCATATCCAAGGGGTTTTTTGGTCCTTTGTCTTTCATGGCTATTTAGCGATTGTCCGAACCCCAAATGGCTATGTTTGGGCCAAAATGATCAAAATAATTTTTTGCAATTTAAAGTGGGAACCCTATTGGATGGTTCCCAGATTATTAACGGTTTCTGGGTGGTTCCCATTTTTTCTCCTTTGTGTATTAATGGTTGTTGAGCAATTTGTGGTGGATCAAATTGGCTGTTTTGGTTCAAGATGGTCAAATAGATCTTTAAGGAAAAGTGTGACACTTTGGTGGTCCCTTCAGAGGGTACTGGATGGTTCCCCTCAATTATTGCCCTACCTTTCGTCCACCGATTGACATAGATTTCTTAAACCCACCAATCCACAGTGAGTTGGCTCCAACGCCACAACATATTTTACTGCTGCCTTATACCAAGAAGAAGAAGACTGGATGGTTCCTGTTTTTTTTTGGCTCCTTTGTGTATGAATGGTGTTGTTGAGCAATTGTGTGGAATACAAATTGGTATTTGGTTCCTTGACTTGAGCACCATGGCTCTGAAGAAAAATTTCAACGTTTCAGTTAAATATGCAGAGACAAAACTAAAAGCGCTTGTAAAAATATAAAAATTCTTTTATTTAAAAAAAAAAAAAAAAAAAAAAAAAAAAACAAAAATATTAAAAAACATTTAAATCAGAGCAACATGTTTGGGGGGGGGATGTATTAGAAGGCCGAAGGCCAGAGGTGATCAGACCCCACAAACAAAGTTTACACACATGATACTAGCAAAATGAACATTTCAACACAAACAACAAGGGAATTACTGCATAATAACAATATTGAAACAAAATACCCTTGCTCCAAACCTAATTGTGCCTTTAACGTCGTATTGGGATTATGGAAATGATTTTTTAATGGCTTCGAAAATGCTTACAGATTTTGACATTGTTAGATTTTGGTCAAAAGATTTCAATAGGATGGGACCAGAAGTTCTTACAATTTGACTGAGAAGATTTTTATTTCTGGTAGAGTATATCGTTGGCGGGGCACTTCTAGTACGTAAAATTATGATTATTCAGCTTTGTTTTATTAATTCGTTATCTGGTATTTTATACAAAATTACACTCTTCAAGAACAAATAAAATAACTTGGTTTTATTATAAAATATGCAATAAACTATAAAAAAAAAAGGTCATGGAGGGTCATCAGGCAATTCACAAAATCAAATATTTCCAACAATGGCAAACAAATAACTTTGCGCAATCTGTTAAATACGGTATATGGAAACTTTAAAGGTATGCATGTAGTCAAAAGTGAGATGATACAAAGCAGTAAATAACAGTCACATGTGGATTTGGTCTTTTTAGTACATGTTAGTACATGCAGAAGGTGTGTTTTGGCGTGAAATTAAAATTGTCAAAACTAATGAATAATGAATAATGAAAAAAGTGCCTCATTATGCGCTGAAAAAAATTTTACGCTAAACCGGAAATCCAGTTTACAAGGGCCTTACATCTTCTGCCCAGATGAACTTTGAATTTGTCCCTGGTCCACTGATGAGACATACCATCGAACTCGACTTCAATTGGCTTAATAGTAAGATACACCAGGAGAGGCGGGGGGTTGAGGGCGTTTGAGCGTATTATGGCCACAAATTCATGCTTCTGACATGATGTAGACTACCAATTCGAAAAAATTAAAATGATATCAACAGTTCGCTTTCTTCCGTAAATTTTGCTTCCCTTCTTCCCCATTGCGATCAATATTGCCAACACAATACCCATTATAAGAAAATCTCTCCCTTTTTAAAAGTTGCAATAAAAGGTATAGCCATATTGAATTGCCATTCAGTGAAAGACCACATTCTTCCCTGTTTTTTTTAAAACGGATTTTACCATACATGGGGTAAATATGGTTGTACCACCCAATTGTTTTGATTCAATCAAGCACTAAAATTAATAGGAGTAGCTTTCCACTTGTAAGTTTACAACATTTTAGTGGGCAGGGTGCGTCAGATGAAGGAAAGATCATTCTTGAAAGAATTGATTTGTGAAGTGTGTGTCACTTCCCTTAATGCATGGTTGTGTATTGTAACCTTGTAATAATGTCTTCAGGTGGAACTGTGAAAATGTGACACATTTTCGTGAAATGGACATTGTGTTGGCGATATTGATCACAATGGAGCAAGAAAGGTGACAAAATTTGCAGAAAAAAAAACAGACTATTGATATCATTTTGATGTTTTCGTGCATAGAATAATGGTTTGTAACTTATGGGGGTATTTAGACATGCTGCGTTACTTTTTGGGGTCTTTAGTTGGAAATTGGTACTTTACCTAGTTGGGATGTGGTACTTTATCATGTTAAATCTTTTGTAATGGGACTTGGTACTTTACCTTGTTGGGACTTGGTATTTTACCAAGTTAGAACTTATTGTAATTGGACTTGGTACTTTACCTTGTTTGGTCCGGGATGTACCATTGTTTTTACGGTTGCCTCAAGTTGACCTTTTTTATAGTTTATAGTTGAGAAGGAATTTGAGTATATGAGGAACTTATTGGGCGGAAATTTGTCTTGGCCATAAAAGTTAATTTATATTTGGTTACAAATTTTAGTTAATTTGCCTTGATATAATAAAAACAGAATAGAATGTGTTACAAAGTCAGGACTTATGTGAAGGCTAAGTAAAGAGGGGTTACTTGGCCCGTATCGAAATACTCGTTTTTAAATTAAATTTGATTCAAGACAAGTTGTGGTATTTCATATTTAATTGGGTATGATTATGGCAATAATATAAATGTAGAAAGAAATGATTCTATTCGGGGAATTTTTCAAGATGTTAGGCCACTGGACCTTCCGGGTTACTTTACTGGAAGTGGGACCTACAGGTCGGAATGAGATTTTTATGGGATCTGGCTATCTTTTGGCAAGTGGAATGAAATTGGCATTACTCCCGACAGTGGCTGAGCAAATTTGTTGTCCAGTGGGTATTATTTCCGATTGGGGTAATGTAGGACCTATATCGTATTTTAAATAAAACGGAATAAATGCCAACCTAAATTTTGCCGACTTTTCACGGGTTAGACCCCGGACATTTGTTTTCATAAGCCGCCATATTGGATTTTTAACTGGAAATACAATAAATTTTTGCTTTTTAACCCAAGGACAATTTAGTCTTCAATTTTTTAAGTCTTCATTAATGTTATACAATTATATTTAAAATAAGACATGATAATTGCATGGCTTCAATTAGTTTATCATTTTTGACCCTAATTAGTTAATGCATAATATACAGCACAATCATAGCCGCCATATTGGGATGTTCACAGCAGATTCACATCAATTCCTTCTTCTTAGGAATTTGCTGCTTTTGAAACCAGGGGCAATTTTTCGTCAATTGCCAAAATTTCTAAGTAATATTACACAAATCTTTCAATTAAGACATAGTAATGCATGGCGTCGATTATTATCGTTTTCTGTTCAAAACTGATAAGGGGCTGAACGTGATGTACACACAACGGCTTGTGTTTTCTAAATAAATATATATAGAAAAAATAACTTTCACCATGTCAAAACTATTTTTTTAGCTTTTCTTTTAAGATGTATGTTTGCTATTATACAACACCAAACTTAGTTATTCTTCAGCCCTGTGAACAGCTCGTTTATAAAAGATCTCGGGATAATTTTTTAAGCTCCTGAGATTTAAGTTTATTATCTCGAGGCTTTATCTCGAGATAAGTTTATTATTTATTATCTCGAGATCTTATCTCGGGATAATTTTGTTATCTCGAGATAAATTCCCCAAAATATTTCTAACATGTAACTTCCGGGGCGCCTTACTAAATACTCTTGGAATTCAAGTAAAACCTGCTCAGTGTTACATCACAGATAGTTTTATTGTATAGTAGTTTTATAATATAGCTTTGCTGTTAAAATCCGTTGGCGGTTCTAGCCGATGACTTATCTCCTTCCGGAAGCAATCTAGTAATTTATGTTTCATCTAAATTTGTGAAGGCTTCAGGGACATTTGAAATAGAGCGGGAGCAAGGACCTGTGTCAAACATCATCGTTCATGTTCCACTACATCTAAGCTTTGACACCTTTGATAGTTAGTATGGACCCTCTATATCAATGCAAAGTAGTAAGGGGTCTCAAATTGTTGTGTCACCTTTTTCAGTAGGTGCCGATTTAAGTTTACACAGGGGTCAAACTTTTAAAATACTCCAATCATGTTGAAATGTATGCCATATTTTCCGTCTAGTCATAAGGATTCCAAATGTATAGTTTTGTACATGTACTATGTATGTCCAATGGTTTTAGAGTTATTGGGTAAGTTGCTCCAATTTTGGTAAAAAATGAAACAAATAGTTCATCTAGCTTAATATATCAAAATAAGGAATAGTTTGTAGCATCTGCAATGCATAGTTATCATGTAATGTGATAAAATAGGTCACGGGGCAACATAATTCAATTGGCATTGACCTTCTTTGACCTTTATCTCGGTATTAAAGTAAACATTTAACATAACCAAAACTATACTTTTTGGGAGTCCTCATTCCTCGGGCAATAATTTGCAAGTATTTAAAATATAATCAGAGTAACTTTCAATGTTGACCCCTGTATAAATTGAGATTGACCTTTTACCGTTTTAGTCATTTTACTCTATAAACTCCAAATCCAATAGTGGTACAAACTATACATTTTTGGAATCCTTACGACTAGACATACAATATGGAAAAAGTTTCAACATGTTTGGAGTAGTTTAAAAGTTTGACCCCTGTGTAACCTTAAATTGGCCCCTATTGAAAAAGTGACACCACAATTTGAGACCACTAACTACCTTGCATTGATATAGAGGGTCCATATTAACTACGGGCAACATCCCGCGGTAACGTGCTGATAAAGTTCCATATACATGTAAGAATATAAAAATAAATGAATAAGAACTTCTAACACACCACAACATAAATTGACAGTCAGTGGAAAATTCACTAACCGTCCATGATTTGAACCTGGGACCTTCGGTTTACTAGTCCGATGCTCTATAAACTAAGCTAATGGGTCAGATGGGGAAGAACAGTGATGTGATAGTCAGAGAGAACGTTCATGTGACCGTACAGTTGAATATATACACAATGGTTTTGCTGAAAATTATAGATTAGGGTGCTTAGAATGAGAATCTGCGGGGTGCCACTTGGGCATCCTTGGGCGTTTTGAGTAATCCAAAATGGCGTCGCCATAAATGATAATTATCTATTCAATCCTATATTATCAAACTATGGAGTTACTAGATATACTGTAGGATCCAATGAACAAGTATATTTCACTTGTAACATTTAAGTCAAATTCAAAATGGAAGCCAAATCCAATAATTTTAAAATATGCCCTTTATAACAGGAAATACCTGCGATTAAAAATAGACATGAAGTACTTCGGTTATGTTGTTAGACACAATTAATGTATTCTGATACTTTTAAAATTGTAACATGACGTCAATCCATATCTCGTATATCTATGTATATCCCTCGAGCTTCTGCCAAGACTAAGCTTCTTCTTGGAACCTTCAAGGAAACCGTGCAAAATTTCAACCAATTTAATATTGACTCAACCTGCTTGCGGTGTGCTGATGAACCTGTGTGTTGTTCTGTAATTCTTAAACAGAGAGACCCCTTTATCAAGAATGTAGAAGTGGAATGCGGAAGCCTGCATCCTGGAAGCTGAGCGTTTATTGCTGATTCAACGGTGTCACTTACCCAACTCATAACATTCTTGACCCCCATTCATTTCACCTAGCTGCTATTCCAATATGCATGTCATCACTGAACCAATTGCTAGACAACTAGTGCACAAACAAACCTACTCTACAGAAGATGTACAAGGTTTTCACGAATGCGTAAATCGACTGTAGTCACTGACGCTAGTCACCGACGGCACTTCGCACCTGTGTAGTACATTCCTATTTATGCAAATAACCAGAAGGCTTTCGGCTATTTATAGCGCTCGATCAAGCCACGGCTGACTGACCTAAGTATAAATGAACCGCGTTGCAATATACACACAACCTAATGCAGTAAATCTTTGTGTGCACATTGTACATGTCATGCATACCATGCTTGACCGCGCCGCAACTGACCCTGATGAGTCAAAACACAGTTCTGCGCATATAATTATGACAGTAATCAATACTCCCATTGCACTTCCCAATTCAAACTTGGTTCCACTGCCGACAAATAGCCATGCATATTTGCAATGGCAACGTAGTTAACGTAAATGTCACCCTGCATATATGAGACAGTGTTCAGAATTGACCAAATTGACACAGACACAAATAGCACATTTCGCTAGTCAAATTATATCGCGCATAATCTCTAATTATTTAGGAGTACTTTTTGAACCCTCAATTTCTAAGATTGACTCATAGCGCAACGTTACTAACACAAAAACAACAACACCACCACTCACAAACGGAAAGGCTGAGTTGAATTCTGTTTTCGGCTTCCGATAGCTGAGACCATCATGGATTTGCCCATTATCATTGCGCATATATTTCTGACCACCTTAGATCTGAAAAGTCTCTCGAACGTCATGAACACATTGCCGAATTCCCGAAATCTTCCCAATCTGTATCACAAATAGCGGCGCTCTTCATCCATCATCGGAACCAGTTGCGATGAAGTTTGATCGTGTGGTGTACAGGTACAGGACACAAAATACACGCCCTTTTATGTCTATACCTTAATAAATATTTCAGTTAAATATCATGCCTGTGTTCAAGCATCCATTGGTTCATCTGTAATTGATGATTGCACGATAGGTTCACCAGTCTAAACAGTTCAGAGTCAAATTTTGTGTTTTTTCTCTTTTTTTATTCACTCTGTATGATTTACATGGCGGTAATTTTTATCACAGTGTTTGGACGAGGTTGTATAATTGTTCCAATCATTCCATTCATCTCTCCATCAATTCCCCCTCCCTCCCTTTCTCCCTTCTTCCCTCCCTCTCTCCCTCCCTCCATTCCTTCTTCCCTCCCTCGTCTATGACAGCTTTAATAGCTTATTTTTATTTCCCTCTTTCTAATGATATGCACGGTTGGTTTCGATTGGCTGTTACAATATATTTAGACTTGTTGATCAATATCATAACGTGGCTTCGAAGGGAAAACTAATTTGTTGCTGTTATGATATTGGCGATGAGATGACGTTATATCGTTAGTATATAGTGAGTATATTAATGTCCGATACTAACATTGTTTGACTGAAAGAGCAACATGGAAGGCTTTAGCAAACAAGAAAGGATATTAAGATTAATGAGCAGTTTAGCAATGCTAGTTTTGGAAAGAACCTTGCTTGAGATTATCGCGCCCATCACGTCTGAATGGAAGTGGGTTTATAAGGCCCAAGCTGCCGGCGTTTATAGGAATTCGACGTTAAATAACAGTGAAACTCTTTTTGACAACTTCAATGACCGCGAACTAGACTGGAAACTGAGTCTTGTTTTTATTATTTGCCCATTAACTGAATTACTTACCTCTCCGCTTCTTGGTATAGCTAGTGAAAAGATAGGAATTGACGCTATAGCTTTCATGGGGGTGGTACAAGCCACGATCATATGTATTATATATGCCTTCACGAGTTCTTTCACGGGTATTCTGATTGCCCGTGCCCTACAAGGTCTTGATACAGTTCTCCTGTCTCCGACTGCAATGGTTAGAATTGCAGCTATCTATCCACAAGATACGAGTAATGGCAAATGTGCTATCGGATGGGCAATGTCTGCAAGTGCCGTCAGCTTCGCCATAATAGCCATCTCGGGTGTAATATTTGAATACGTTGGACAAGTTACATCTTTCCTATCACTAGTTCCATTTGAAATTCTTACGGGAATATGCATTTTGGCGACGTGTCGTCTTACAACAAAAGCAAGTGAAATATGTGAAACTACAAATCATCAGGTATCATTGCCAACTGTATGTAAAGACCTTTCTGTTCTGATAGCCACTGGTATGATGACAGTAGCCTGGATGTTTCTAACTTGTTTGGAAACAGTTATAGCTTCCTGGATGAAAATCTCTTTCGACAGCAGTCCTTCGAATATCAGTTTCTTTGGGGCATATCATCAGTTACGGTCATCTTGGCGAACTTTGTTAGTGTCAAATTTATGGTGGCAAAACCGGCATTGGCTTGGTTGTATTGTTTCATCCATGTCATATTCACCGCTATTCCTACAATCATACTGCCTTATTTACCATCATACTGGTTGGTTTGTGTATCTTTCATGCTTTACATTTACTTTGCTTGTTGCGTACGATATGGTGCCGTCTATATCATATCTCGCATAGCAGAAACCAAAGTGAAACCACATTACAACGGTGCTTTGATCAAGTTGGGCTGTAGCCAACTACGGATTTGCACTCCCATTTCTTTTAGGATATGCTGTCGGGGTGCCGTTATACAATTATGCTGGTTTCAATAGACTTTGCCTGACTATAGGATTGATAATGATTATATTCTCACCTTTGGTGATATATCTGAAAAAAGTGAATGGAGATCTACAGACTTCAGATGAAATACAAATAACTAAATCTCTTCTTAATTATAATCATAGAAACAATTAACTCTCTGAGCATAACCGTGGAAACAATCAACTCTTTGTTGGATGGACTCTAGTCGCTCAGGCTTTTAAACCGTTTTAACCTTGTTTCAATTGCTTCAAAATTCTTTGTATTTTGGGAATATATTTATAACCGCATGAAAAGCCCGGATGCAAAAATACATCAAAGGAGTTAAAAACAATGCCTGGTCTGAGATCAGGGCTTTTGTTCCACATATTCTCGAGGTCAAAATGGGAAGATATCTCAAAAGGACCATGGGGGACTATGTGCTATATTTATACAGAATCTACCAGAGTGAAGGGATTAAAGGACGGACTCAGATTTACAAAAAAAAATGTGGAATAAGAGGAATAGCCAAGTTCCAAGACATTAGTGACCAAAATAAAATATGGCTGAGGTGTAGTCTTTAGTTACACGGATACAGCCCTGATAAGGTTCAAGGTAATTATGGAGCAAATCTAATCCACTGCTAGATTTGTTGAAACCGGTGTCAATTTATTGCCCGATCATACCTGAAGCAGAAATTAATTTCAATCCTTTCGGGTGACAGCTCTGTATACATTTGAGGTCAAGTTTTTGGCCACTATTTACGAAACCAAACGCCAACTTGTAAAATAATGCAAGACGAACATTTGACACCAGTTTCAACAAAATGGAGCACTGGGTAACGTTTTACCCCAGGATGACCTTGAACTTGATAGGGCTCTACCTGCTTAACTAAGGTCGGAACCTAGACAAACTATACCTTTTTTTAATCCTTATACTGAGACATACATTGGTGTACATTTAAACACAATTTTACTTGATTTCAAATTTACCCTTACTAATTTACCCCTTATTTTACAAAGTTTCCCCAACATTTCCCAGAGGTTGTACACAAAATTCCTGATTCAGCATCCTTCAAACTATAGAAAAAATTTCAACCTTCTTCCCTAAACTTCTAGAATGGTAAATTCTGATTTATTACCCTACTATATGTTTATCTACCGACCTGATGAACCTTGTTCAATGAGGTAATGCACTAGTCTTATTATTGAAACGTGAATTTAGAGTAATAGACATTAATAACTCGACTATGGCAATGCCTTATTAATAAACATGAAATTAATGACTCCAAGACAGAAGTCATCCTCATCCGGGCAAAATTTGATCTCTCTCCATCTCCTCTCCAAAATATCAAACCTCTGTTCCATTGGTATGACAACAGCTGAATCTGCGAGGACCATTGGGGTTATACTATTGATGATAATACTCCTTCCAGCAGCACATAAGTAACACTTGTCGTGCAATCCATTTTTTTTCGAGGAAATTCGCCCTTGGTCCGCTTGCCCCGTCCTTTCCATTACCCTTGGTGCCCCCCTGGTTCCCTCTGTCTCTCAGCCCCCTCGCTGGGCCCTCGCCTTCTCTCTGGCCTTCCGTGCTTCCCCCCTCCAACTTCTGCCCCCCCTCACCCTCTGCCTCTCGCCTTCTCCCCGGCCCCCGCCGCTTTCCCCACCTCTCCCCGTTATTTCACCACAGCTTGCCCTGGTTACCTGCCTCATCTCGTATTCAATTCAAAATCTGCTCCTTAACCTACAAGCACTCAATGACTTGCACCTACAGTATGTTGTGCAGATTTAATCACGCTGTACACCCAAATGCGTTCTCTTCGCTCATCTTCTCAGTACTTGCTTCATACTCCGAAATGGAACTTCTCCACATTACGGCCCGCCCGATCATGCTCATCAAAGCTCCGGCTTTGGACACGCGCACTTCCACTCTATATCAAGATGTCACCAAATGTGAACAAATTCAAGAGGTCAGCGTTAAAAAACTTATCTCTTTGAGAGAGCTTATTTTTAGTGACTTTCATAGCGCCATGAACATTTTGTATTTTCTGTGGATATTCGGACGCTTTATAAAATTTGTTGCAGTGAACATTTGAGGTATGGTCAGTTTTTGATTTGACTATCAAATTTATTGGTTTTTGTTTTCAGAGTAACCGTATTATAAGAAACTCACGGTGATAAGACTTTTATTATTGAATCGACAAGATGATTTATTTAACTTGATTCACAATTGTTCAAAGCCACATCTTGGATTTTGTTCTTGCGACCTCATTCCTAAGCCAAAGCTTGTCTCCACAATGTAGCTAACCGCAGCTAGGATGAGCCCAGTAAGAAGGGCGTGGGACATTGGAATATCATTTGTACTACACTTCTCCTATTAGCTGTTGGGAACAACCAATTTTGCTAATGTGATGTATCTAAAAAATTACATGTGTATGAACTCAACTGCGACATACCATCCAAACACAACTAATGAACTGGAAAAATTCACCCACAGGCTACAGTAACTTAAATTTGGCTAGTCAGCCATACTGTAATCACTTTCTTAAATGAAGTAGTTGATGATGGATACTCATCAACAGATGGCCAAAATTTTAAACTTCCAATGAATGTCCAATAAATGAAATTAACGGGTTACTCAAGGAGGAATCCCCTTGAAATAGGAAGTCCCTTTCTGAAACAGTTCTGCTGGGGGCAACACAGTTGTAGTGTGAGGGGGTAATGCGATAAGCGCATGAAGGTAATCGTGAAACTTGGTTTCAATCTGAACCTTCACCTATGTCTTCATGCCTTCTGAATGATTTTGACGGCCCGTTCCGCTAAAGCCGTTCGAGGATGGGTGGATTTTGGAACGGAGCAGACTGACATGCTTATTTCCGTTCCTGCGTCCTGAAGTCAGGCAAATTCCGCATTGTGAAGTCGCTTCCATTATCCGTAACGATAACCACGCGGCAAGTCAGTGAGTGCAAAAGTACTGCGCAACTTCTCAATTGGTGCCTGTCGATGGTTTTGATTGTGTGACAATTATGTATGGTCGAAGTTGCAACAGTGCGTGTGCATCAAAAGCACAAAAAATATGGCCACATTATAAATGGCCCAGCATAAGTCTAGGTGAAGTCTTTCCCACGGTTCTTGCGGCCATTCCCATGGGTGCAGTGGGCGATGGGTGGAATGTTTGCGATTGACTGCACATGCCCACATTGTTTCACTGCTCTATAGTGGTTGTTGGTCCATGTGGGGCCACCACACGTAACTACGTGCCAACGCTTTCATTTTAGAAATGCCAGGGTTGTGCTTTCATGTAGCTCATTTACAATGTACTGCCGGCCCGGGTGGTGGTAAGGTGGATTACTAATCGTCGAGCCCAAAATCAAACTCCACTCTGGACGCTCAAATCGTCAGCACGTGTGAAATATGGCACTTCAAGTCGGGGTCATCTTGGACAGTGATTGCCACATATGATAAACTCTCACTAGAGAAGGCTGGATCCCTACCGGTTCCAAAGACGGATTATCCGGGTTTTGGAATGTGTGGATCCAAGTGCTTCAATACGAACACGTAATCTTGCGGTTCTGGGGTATGCGGTGCGTTGTGTCAGTTTTAACGGCAGTTACTAAAGTCCATCGCGTTACAATTCGCTTGGTCACGACGGGTTCTCCAGGCTTATACTGATATGCTGGACAATGTCAATCCCCAACGTCTGGATAACGGGATGAGGCTGGGTGAACTGCTGTGATTCACCAAAAAAGTACTAATAGGGCTTATGATCTGTTGTGTTGTGATGCGTTAAATGGCCTGCAATACAGTAAGGGTGTGAAATTTTTTCACTGCCAAATCACTGATACTCCCATCGGTGTCTAAGTGGGAGTAATTTCGCTCAGCTGGTGACAACGAAGCGAGATGCATAAGCTATCGGACGTTCTGTACCGTCTGGCATCTATGAGCAAGCACCGCACCAAGTTTCAAGGGGCGGCGTAACATGACCACTAAACTTCTGATTGGCGTCAAAGTGGACAAGAACTGTGCAGAAATCAGAAGTTGTTTTGATGCTTCAAAGGTGATTGCTGATCTGGGCCAACGACCATCTGTGCATTCTTGCAAAAGTAAGCTGTCAGCGGAGACAAGTGTTGTTGACAAATGAGGTAGGGGACTGGCCTAATAAGTTAATTGGGCCTAAGTAGGATTTCAATTCTGAGACGTTGCGTGGTACTGGTGCTTTCACAACGGCGTCAACCTTTTCTGTAGTTGGCTGAATACCGTCACGTTGATTCGATGGCCGAAATACACAACTTCACGCGCTCCAAGAAAATGCACTTCTCGGTTTCAGGCGCAGTCCGACTTCCTCCAACTTTGTCAACACAGCATCAACGTTGGCCAGTGTGCGTGTCTCATGGTGCCTTGTAATAAGCACCGTCTCAAGAAATGATAGGCTTTGGCAGTATGCCAAAAGGTATCCATTTACGCCTGGAAAATGGACGCGGGCAGAAGATACCACAAAAGGGTAGGGCGTGTTGTATATCTATACAAAACCTAGTTGGGGTGTTGATGGTTACTAATCCTGCGATAGTCTCTAATACAAGCGGTTGGTAGGCATTGGCTAAGGCTAATTTTGTTAAAATAGGACCCCCCGGACATGGCAGCAAACAATTTAATCCACTCGCGGCAATGGGTATTTGTCTCGCCCGTTTGCAACTCGATTGACCGTAGTTTTGTAGTCACCGCAGATACGGATCTCCCCGGACGCTTTCACCACCGGCACTATCGGAGCGGCCCATCTTGAAAAGGTATGGAGTAATCATCGCCTGTGCTTTGTAAACGGTTTTGCGAATTCAGCGCTTTACACGTCCTTGAGAGCAACGGGAACCTGTCGTGCCACAGAAACGGGCTTTGAGTTGGAATCGACTCAATGCGTGACCTTGTGACCTTTTCAAAATCACCTAGCCCATCAGCGAAAATAAAGCGTGATGGACGTTCCTCAATACGAGATATTGACTGAATTGCGGGTAAATGAATATTTGGGCCCAGTCTAATGTGAGACATTTCAACCAGTCGCGCCCCAACAGGTTAGCACCATCCCCCGGACCTATTAATAATGCAAGGTTTCGTGCTGACCATTATGTTTCCGTCACATCAATAACCTACCTAAAAGTGGTATTTTAGTTTTAGTTGTAAGTGTTCAACCACATCCTGTGAGGGTTGAGCTGAAGTTATCTGACCCCCAGTACTTTACGTATGTATCCTCACTATTATAGTTTTCCCGCACACGGTCCAGTTCACTGGTTACCCTCTTGTCATTAACAGTCACTTGAACCATAAATGGGTTGTCATTTGTTGGGTTTTAAAAAAACACGCCCCATTAATTGTACATAGACATATCTATGTCATCATTGGTTCGAGCAGGTTCAGGATAAGCAATGTGCACGGTGGAAGCATTGTGGTCTGTGCAGGTACACATGGCATTTACAAGTTTCGTTTTCAACCAATTGGTTAATTGTTGCCCGACTTTATGTTTTCTTTTTTATGGCGCTCGGCGACATGCCTTCTTTCACAGTTAAGACACAGTCAAATTTCTGCCCAACACTTATTAGGATAGTGATCATGCTTGTAACCTGACACAGGCTTGCGTACACCTGTACTTTTTGGCTTACTGTCCGTGATGTGCTTGGGTGTTGTTTGTTTACGTCTAGTTCGTCTACCTTGTTAACTTGTTTGGAATGTTACAATTTCTTGGGAATGTTTGTCTGCGAGTTCCATAGCTGAGCCAGCTCCAATGTCCGTCTGAAAGTCATAAAGCTTATCACCTTGTGCAATTAGAGTCCGCTTTATGCAAAGATCTTGACATCCCGTTACGAGACGATCTCTCAGATTTGTGTTGAGTTCCTCACCACAATCACACTTCGGTGGCAATGCCAGAATGTCTGCAAATTAGGCGATATCGACTCACCTGGTTGACGGACTCTGTCGCTAAGTCTGACAAGCGTCTACAATCACCGAAGGTGCGGGACAGCAATGGTTTAGCATCGCGGTACGATCCTCACTCAAAGGTTGCATATTTGGTTTTCTTAGGGGGCCAAACAATCGCGAAATCAATGATAATGGTGCACCTACTACGAGTTCAGAATTGCCATTTTGTGCGATCTGCGAGGTAATCTCATTTGCTGCAAAATTCCTGCAGACGATCGGTGTAAAGTGTCCCAGTTTCTTTATCTTCTGAGAACTCCCCTATGGTACCAAAAGTCGCCATGATTTATCTCGTCGCCAATTATAATAAATCACGGTGATAAGCTTTATAGACTCGTAACAGATGATTTATTTACTTGATTCACAATTGTTCAAAGCCACATCTTGGATTTTTGTTCTTGACGACCTCATGTTCCTAAGCAAAGCTTGTCTCCCAATTTAGCTAACAGCAGCTCGAGGAACCCAGTCAGAGGGCTGTGACATTAATATCAGTTTTACTACCATTATACCAAAATCCCACTACTCTACGCGTTTTAGGCCATTTAAATTTATATTTACGGCATTCTCTCCTTGAATCTGACATTAATTATAAACGCTTGGGGGCATCTAGTTCTTTTGAATCACGAGTCTGTTCCAGACAGTGTTTGTCAAAAAAAACCTGGCCAGTCCTAATGTTATGCTCTGTCTTTTGTATATTAAGATCATCTAAACTAACAAGGTCAAGCGAACTTTCATGATCAAGATTATAACGTTAAGATGTCGTTCTTTGAAATTCCTCTGATTTAAAATAAAACAGTGAGCAATTTAAATCCAAACTTATAATACCATTAGCGATAACCATCAAAAGGTCATTAATTCGCCCTTAGTTACAGTTGCGAATATTAACGATTACTCTCTTCCATCAATTAGGTACCTTCTCATGACTCATGAGCTTCTGACACTCAGCTGAGCTTCAGACTCTTCATCCACACACCATGCAATTAAATATTGGTGCTCCAAACATTCCCAACTGAAGCCTTAATGGTCTATCCCCCCTGCGATCCTCTTCAGTCCGGATGTAACTATATGTCTATGTTGAGAGGCATGCTGTTCTCTATGGTAGAACAATGACCCTCGCTGACCACCGCACCAGAAAGCGTTTAGTCTAAGTTTGGGAGAGCGTGGCTAGCGGTTAGGGTGCTTTCTGTGAGAAACTTATCCGTCCCTTAAAGTGACAGGGAGAGATTTTTTGGGGAAAAGAATTTCCCTCAAAAATGCAATGGATTGGTTGTAGACCATTACCGAGAACGTTTCAACAGTGTATGGACCAAACGGAGCGCAAAGGAAAACAACGAAAACCGTGTTGGATCTTGCTGTATATCGGAAATCGTACCTATAGAAAAACAATGCTTGAATTTCTGTCGTGCACGAACAGAAAAATACTAAATCATCATCTATGCCTAAAGACGGCGTATTCGGCTTATTTACTTCCGGGTAATCTGAAGAATGGAAAGCATTCTTTCTGGAAATGGTTCCCTCAGGTCTCTTTAATTCAACAGCGAACGAGTCGATATTAGTCAGTGAATAAATCTGATCTCACCATGGGGCTTACCTTCCTGGGGTCCGTCATTTGCTGTCCGCTCTTCCATTGGTTATGACTTCCGTGCCTAGTCTGTTACAAGCTTAAATCTTGGGGTAGAATGCTAAAGGGAGTAGCGAGAAGTATTGATTGGTAAGAAGTAGCAAGAATAAGGAAAGTCTACTTCACGTCCTAAATAATTGTTCCGTCAGTGCTAACTTTAGGGCAGATATGACTTGGAGACATGGGACTCCATATTGGCCACCTTTGGTCACATTGTCGCAAGGGGACTCCTCCAAAAGCAGAGATAGCACGGTTTATGCGGACATCAAAGGCATAACCTCTAGTGGTAAGCAATACCGCTGATATTCTCCCAACTGCGTCCTGATTTATTACTTTATAATGATCTACCCATTATTGAAGACTTACCGTGGTATTTCGGCCTAAAATTCCTATAGCGAATGGATCTCAAGCCAAAGCCAAGGTATGCTGATCTTCTTTTCTGACCCTGAAACAAGAGAGGATATCTAATACTCGCCTCGTGTTGTGTTTTGAACGGGGGTTCTCGTGGTCTAGTGATCAAAGAAAACAAAAAAATCTTGTTCGTTATTCCGCTCCATTTTTAAATCAATTCGGCTACTTTAAAGAAACAGGTCATAAACTTGCTTGCTAGGCCCATACGCCATCTGGAATGTAGAAAGGAGTTGGTTTGGGACAATATCAGTTGTATTATGAAAATGTATGTGGCTCGTTTGACCTTTATGCTGTTCATGTGCAATGTTTTCCCTGAAATGTCCATTGCGTTCTCTACTTTGCATTTTTCCCATGAAGACGGTAGTAAACCATGGTCTTAACAAAGTAATACTTAATATTACTCCTCTTAGGATAAGAATCGGAAGACATGTTTTGTCTTAAGTGTTGTTGTGCATTGTGATGGGCAGCAAGCTAGGTTTCTTAACCCTGCGTTACCTTAGCATTTTTTGCAAAAACAAAAACTCCCGAAGGGGGTGTTTGGTTACTGAACCTCCGATTCCTGTAAATTGGTACAAAGGACAACTTAGATTTCTTCTTCCATTGGTACCAATATAAGTACCAACATCCCCATTATGATGGTCACTATGATGTCATATGTTAAAGGTTAATCAGAGATTTCGAAATAAAAAATATTGTTTTGTAGTAATTGAAACTAGGTAATCACCTATAACAAAGATAAGTCACCTTAAAATGCTTAATCCAAAGTAGAGATGAAGCCGATGTTCGTTTTCGAGAGTAACCTTTAGCACGAGTTAACAGTGCCATAGGTTACCGCGTATAACAAAAATGCCGGATCCGGAATTTTATAACAAGCCTATTCTACTACCTTGTGCTTTTCCCCCCTTATCTCGAAGTTACCCACTTAACATCGTTTTCTTGCTCTGCCAATCTCTTCCCTTCCTGCTGCATATTTTTCTGCCCTCCTTCTTCTATCATAATGGTTGCCTTGTAGTCATGTCATTACGCTTTGAAACCTACTTTATGTAGTCGAACCTTTTACACCCCCTCCCATTATTTGTAAATGGAATATTAATCGGCAGTTATGTAAAGGGCCATTTCTATGATTCATAACCTTGTATTGCATGTGGGTGTATATATATTTAGAAAATCATCATCTCTAGTAAGAAATTTGGATGTATCCATCTGTTCCGTAAGGAGGGGAGGTTTATAGCAGACACTCTAGCAGTTCAAGGGGACACAACTCGGAAGTGACTTGTTGACGGAAAGGGGGCTAGTTATTAACCCCTGCCCCCCCATTTTCAAGCATTATTACAAACTCACAAAACTGCATACTTTTTGAAATTCTAGTACTCTCACCCAAAGGCCCTAGCATAGAGTTTGTGGAAATGTTCACGATTTAATCCAAGGACCCAATATTTTCCTCTCTCTTGGTCCGGGGGTTTGATTCCATGAGCTAAGCTGCACAGACAACACGCACGAGTTCTTAGGCATGTGGTGCCATTAAAAGTTTGTGTGTGTACTCACATTGGGAGCTCGTAGTGCCGTTCTGTTCGAAAAAAATAAAAGCCTGGTGTAGTCAGAGACTGACCTTTTTAATTACTCATTAAGTGCGATCGTAATACGCTCAGTAAAGTCAGTGATCGTAATTAAGTTCACAATGTGCTTGTTTCGTGCTTGCAACAAGCTTGGAACGAGCGCAACTAGCTCAACATTGGAAAATTCTACCTAAATATCACTGTATTCAGTGGCGTGCCCCCGGCCAGAAAAATGAATTTTTTGGCAAAATCAGTGATTTATGGCTAAAATTCACCAATTTGTGTTACATTGGTTAATCCAAATTGTTGATGTTTGCCCCAAAAATTTAACTTTCTCCCCCCCCCAAAAAAAAAAACACTTTCCCCGTCCACCACCCACCCCCCCCCCCCCACCCACCCGAACCCCACATGATATCAACGTCCCACCTGGACACCCAGCACATACAGTCTCTTTTATACCACACCTGGATATCACTATACATGTTTATCAAAATAATTGTGATGAAGAAACACAACACTTTTGACCTTGAACTCCTTAACCAACTGTATGTAACGCAGTTGAATGTTTTCAATCTGGTTTGTTTTTTACTTTTCTATGGTGAAAAAATGAAGACATTTGGGAAGAAATTGATAGATTTTCTAGCTGATCTCCCCCCCCCCCCCCACTCAATGGGATTACAACAGTTAACATGGTTAAGCTGTCAATTTGCAGTGTTCCCATTGTTGTCTGAAATAATGTATAAATCCTTCCAACCTTTGCTTCACAAGATTAAATTAAAATCTGCATATTTCCCGTGAATCAATAAAAAAAAACCAGGATAATCAGTGGCATGAATGGAATAATGCCATGGATTAGATTATTATTTTAAACATTAAAAACATTTTAAAAGTAAATTGCGCCTCGTCCAGTAGTAAAACAAGATCTCTTTTCGATAACTTTATTCTATTTACTATATTCACTTAAATACTCAATCCATGTCATAAGCTGGACTAATTTTGAATGATCATTTTCAATCCCAGGTAGAAATCAATGTTTGAGGAAGCTTTATTGAAGAACAAGACAAATGGCAACAGATATGAGTTTAATAATTTATTGCCAGCTCAAGAATCTTATTAATACATAGCCACATTTATAAAGTGTTGAAACTGAAATGAATGGCTTATGCTTTAGAACGTGGTTATTTTGTGCAATATTGAACTTTTTGTTTAAAAAAAAAAACTCTTATGCAAAATACTTTATCGGTTTCAAATGTAGTTTAAAACATACATTGATCAACAAAAGTTTTATCAGATCAAGAAATATTTTTAAATTTTGAACCTGCATTTTGATCCATGGACAGTTTTCTCTGGTCCATTTTTTTGCAGAATATGAAGTGTAACGGAATGCGTAAAAGGGGAATTTATGTAGATTATAGAAAAACAAAGATGTGAGTTCCTCAGTTGTTACATGTAGTAATGGTTGTGCGTATCGCAATAATGGCCTAATCGCAGTATGTTGGGATCGATTAACGTCCCCCGCTACCTCCCACAAACAAACCTCTCTACGATGGCACTTCGCTCCTGTGTAGTACATTCGGTGACTGATCCTAAGTATAAACACAACCGAATGCAGTAAAGATGTGTGGACATTGTAAGTGTCTGAAATGCTTGACCGCGCCACAACCACGGTTCCGCGCATATACTTATGACAGCAAATCCAATACTCAATTGCATTTCCCAGTTCAAACTGGTTCCACTGCCGGAAAATAGCCAGCAATTGGCATTGTCACCTTATTAAAACTAAATGTCACCTTGCGGTCAGAATGCACCAAGTAAGTACCGACACACAATAGTACGGTGTGTCCAAGAAAAACGCAACACTGGTGGCAGGCGCCATAAGTTTTGAACAAAAGCATGGTGACTATTTTCTTTGTGCTACGGTCTTTTTAGATGAGGCTGTTAGCAATATCCCTGAAAAGTTTATAAAAAGTAGAAGAGAGTCAATATTTTTTAAGATATGGACCCCAGAAATCAGTAACCTGCAAGACCCATTTAATCAAATTGAATCAAATGAGGGCATATTAACTAAAATTACGGCACTTTACGTTTTGCGCCCAGAACTACCAATATGATCGAATCTCTTATGTCCAACCACCATTCTCCTTTTTTTAAAGAACGCTACCCGGCAAGTCTACTAACAGATATAAATGTTTGATTGATAATAACAGCTAGAAAAAACAGCATTGTAAACACATTTAAAAAGATGGAATTAGGCATGTATGATCAACAAATCTTCGTAATTGTCCAATAATAGAATGCATTGGATTAGAGATAATCATTCATAATCATTTTGTGATGGCACAAAAGAGTTATCTTAACTCAAAATTTAGTAAACAGAATGAATATTACTGTATTGTATGGAGTTTTGGTTGATTGAAAACATGGTTTTACTTCATAAAGTGAGAATGTAGCAAGTTGCAGCCTTTATCATTTTATGTAAGGGAGTTGTCTATGTTCGTAATTTTAGATCGCTCATATTGAAACATATTCTATCTACCAAAAATTAATGTTTTATCATTATCAGGTAAGTTATAGTAGTTAATTATGTAAACGCAGTCATGTGACCCAGTAGAAGTTTTTCTGCAAGACATTTGGGCAAATGTTGATTGCAATCAATAATTGCATTTGCCATTCTGTTCTTCATTGCCAGTTTTGTGGTTATCAGCTCCTCATTTTTGTAAAATGGGTTCTGCGGGTTACTTGATTGGTGGGGTCATATCTTAAAAATTATTGACTCTATCTTTATGAACTTTTCAGGAATATTAGCTAACAGTCCCGTCTTACCTTACAACAAAGAATAAGTATTCACGTGCTTTTGTTCAAAACTTATGGCGCCTGCCACCAAGTGTTGCGTTTTTTGGGACACACGGTACATCTCACTAGTCACATTATATCACGCATAATCTACGATTATTTAGGAGTACTTTTTCAACCCTCAATTTCCGGGATTGACTCATGGCGCAACGTTACTAACATAAAAACAACACCAACAGTCAACAACGGAAAAGTCTTATTTAAATTCTGTTTTCAGCTTCCGATAACCTGTGGTCTAAAAAGTCTCTCGAACGTCATGAACACATATTGCAGAATTTCCAAAATCTCCCCAAGCTGTATCACAAATATGACGTCACCATTCAGTAATGAGAGTAGTAATGAGCGGCACTCTTCATTTGAAATTGTATTGGAAGAAGTGTGTACGTGCGGTGCTGATCCCAAGGAGAATGGGTAACACCTAATTAGCATCGTAGCCTAACGGCTCGGATGACGGCTAATGGTCTGTTATAAGCTGGTAGCAGCGTATGGAATCGAACTTGCATACTCGATAACAATCTTTGCAAAATTTTGTTTTGTGTAGACTCATTTTCCGAAACGTCACAGAATATTAGAGAAACAATATAGCATGTTCAACAGGTATGATGTGGGCAAAAGTAGAGAAAGACAGGGCCCAAGAAATGGTTTCCACAGAGCTACTTGGCTTGGTAAATCGTTAAAAATATGTTTTTTACATTTACGCCGAGGAAGACTTAGCGTGCAAGTGTTAAACCTTTCCCAGTACAATAATAATGAGAGGATAACAACGAAAGAAAGTAGGATATTTTCACCTATTAGACTTGGTGAAACGTGTTATCAGTACGTTAGAAGTGAGATTATTTCTATTTCACCTTTTAGACCCGGCGGAATGCTATTTTACCGGTGGAAAGGTTATCTTAATAGAGTTTGAGTCGGCGAAAAGGTTTCCAGCTAATTTCAACCAGCTGGTAGAGGCGAAAAATGTGTCTAACCACAGCATGTAGGTTGTAAAATATTTCCATCGAGTTTCCACTAGCAGTTGGTGGCGGAAAGGTTTTCACACCCTACATCTAGTCGGCGTAAAAGATTCCACCAAGTTTCCATCATCAGTTACTGGCAAAAGGGTCATCACACCAGAGATTCAGTCGGCGTAAAACATCCCACCAAGCCAGTTTCCGCTAGCAATTACTGGCGTAAAGATTATCACACCATAGATCCAGTCGGCGTTAAAGATTCCTTTGAGCTTCCAGAATTTACTGGAAAGTTGCCTTAAGAAAGTTACAGGTCGGCGTCAAATTTTCCACCGAGTTTGCGCCAGAGGTTATGGTGGGAAATTATCTTTAAAAAATGAAATCGGGTGTTAATGGTTTCCACCAAATTTTCACCAGAGGGTACTGAAGGAAAGGTTATCTTAACGTGAGTAAAATTGGCGCAAACATTTCCACCAATATAGCATCAGAGCAGTGCAGAAATTAGCCGATGATATTTGGTGCATGGTACAAAGGGTTAAACTCTATAAGAAGGGATGCAGAACATTAAACGAGGCCGTGATAAAGATTGAACAATATGAAGTTGTTCGAGAATCGATCAGAGACAACAGAGCTTATGCAAGGGGAGCGCAAACTGAGTCGCCGGACAAGAATGAACAAAGCTTAATTAGGAAAATACTCTGACGAGTCTTGGAGAAGCTAGCTATACTGTGTGTCATCTCAAGTTGAAGGTGACGTCATATTGTGTCTTTGCATTCCCACAGGCGTCTCGATCGTGCCGCCATTATTCGCGTGCGTATCATGCTATGATTCCAAGGATAGCGCGGGCGATTCATGGGTGCGCACATAAAAGTCGCCCGTGACGTTCACCTTCAACTTAAGATGACCCAAACTATAGACAACCGAGAATCTAATCAAAAGAGGTTACAAAAATATAGTGACTTATAGTTAAAATTCGCAAATGCAAGCAACTAATGGAAATGCACATCAGAAGGCAAATGGGAAAAGGAGAAGTGAGCCTCTCCGTGACGTAATTTGTTATGAAACCAACCAGGACACGTGCGGAAGAAGAAGTGTCCCATGAGAATAAAGGGAAAAGACATTGTCGGTTTAGAATGCGGAAATGTTGAACACATCAGACAAAATTGTTCATATCGAATTCATGGACTACCTGGATACGTATGGCTCAACCAATCCAATAACCATTAACAAAACGGATTGGAAAACGGGTGTCCACCAGCTTGTTAGCCTTGGGGCAGAAAGCCAAAAATAATCCTACAATCCTTTATTTTCAGCCCAAGATATTTGACACAGGAATTATTGAACCTTCTTAAGCATGGGCTTCGCCAGTGGATCTGGTAAAGTAAAAATCTCGCAAACTTAATTCATGGACAGAGTGACGTATACCCTTTGCCAAGCATAGACCAATCTCTCTCTCTCTCTCAGTGGTTCTGCACAATTAACTTATGTTCAGGACAAGTAGAAGAAGTTTTCTACCGAGATAAGACTCTAGTTTTGAACGTCTAATGGAAACAGTACTACGTGGTCTACAATGGGAAGTATATCTCGTTTATATCGATGATATGGTCTTTGGAAGAGTAGCAGACTGTCAATGCGCAGAACTGAAACTACAACCAGATAAATGTTCCTTCTTCCAGAAAGATGTATTGTTTCTAGGTCAATGTGGTGACGCCGATCCTGTAAAAGTTGAAGCGGTGAACGTCAAACAAGTCAGAAGTTTTCTAGCCTAGGTATCTGTGGCTACTACTGCAGATTGTGAAAGACTTCTTAAGAGTAGCTTCTCCTTTGCACAAGCTAAAGGATGTTCGTTTGTGTGGTCCAGCGAATGTCAAAGGGCATTCCAGACATTAAAAGAAGTTCTTACACATGCACCAATCTTAGCCTATCCGCGTGCAGAAGGTTAGTATATCCTAGATACGGATGCTAGTGACAAAGCAATGGGAGCTGTCTTATCACAAAGACAGGGTGAACAAGAGCGAGTGATTGCCTATATAGGCCAAACCGTTCTCTAAGGCAGAACAGAAGTACTGTGTTACACGTTAAGAAATGTGTACGCTTGTCAATACTTTAAAACAGTTCAAAAACTATATTTATGGCAGACGGGGTAGAAGTGCGCACAGACAACGCTGCAGTAAGTTGGATGCGGAAAATCAAGGATCCTGAAGGCCAGATGGCTAGGTGGTTAGAGCAACTTGGAAACTATGATTTTCATATCGCCCATCGTCCGGGAAAGCGTCATTGTAATGCTGACAGTTTGTCACAGAAACCTTGCACCCAGTGCGGTGGACCAGATGAAGAGTCCGTTACGGAGACAGCTCCTGACCCGACATCATGTATATAAAGCAGTATAAGCAGTAAAGAAAAATGACAAAGACTATGGATGTGCGTATGAAGTTAGTGAGAGCCGAAGCCAAAGCTCTACTACAGAGAGAAATTGAAAGGTAGCGAAAGCATGATATTATTTGTTTGATATTATGTGATGAGTGATAGAAATATGAAATTAATATGCTGATAAGTAATGACGAATATGGTTTGTCTCCGGCCAGTACCTGTTTAAAATGTATATAAAGTATTTTACTTATTTTTTTTTTTTTTTTTTTAATTATTGAAAATTGTGTATTAAATGAGTTGTGTACGATATGTGGTCCTGTGGAAAAGTAGAGGACTCGTGATCATTAGTTCGAGCCCCACTGTGGTCAGCGTTTTTGTGTCCCTGGGCAAGAAGATACTTAATCTCAATGCTTCGTCGACCCAAGCGAAACTGGGGAGCTGTTATGGGTGACATTACAATCTTAGTGCTGATAGGCTTGTGCGCTTGTAAGGCATGTCTTTGAGCAGCCACCTAGATGAAACGGAATGATTGTGACGATTTCTTGAAGGCGGCGTAATAATAATAATTGTCAATCACGCTTTGAGCCTGTTTACGGGGATTAAGCGCCGTTATTATTATTATCATTATTATTATTAGGTTAAAAGCAACGAGGTGTACAACAGCCGATTTTTAGAACATTGATTGCCGCCAACCTCTAATGCTACGGAGTATAACGATACACTGATGACTGATAGTGGCGTTGCTTGTTTGCCAAAGCAATTCGCCATGTTTTTTTTTTTAATTTTTAGATGCTATGAAACTGTGTATTAAATGTTGAAAGTAACACGGTATTATAATAATAAATAATAATAATAATTAATAATAATAAAATCCATTTATATGGCGCTCTACAAAAACACAGCGCCTTACAATACTTAAAATACGAAATTAATATATAACATGACATACAGCATAAGGAAAACTAACAACATTTTAAAATCAAAAAGCAGGAAAGTAAAATAAGAATGTTTTCAGGAGCCGTTTAAAGACACTGGCGGAAAGGTGCCTCTTTTATTTTAACAGGAAGCTCGTTCCAAAGCCTATAGAACCAATTACATTAAATGATCTGTCGCCAAATCTACGCTTGGAACGAGGAACCCTACAGCAGCCGATGTTTAGAACAGCAATTGCCGCCCAACCCTAGTGCTACTAAATACCGAGACGCAGATGGCTAATACTGGCGTCGTCTGTTGCCAAAGCAATACGCCATGTTTACATGTATTAGACAACGCAAAACAATGAATCGTAACTTAGGCATTGACGTGAAGAGAAAAAAATCGAGGCGATTTAATACCGTCCTATTCATCCCGTGAGAGAACTGCACATTTTCATGGAAGTCATCAGGTGCGACCTACTTTTGAATTGATATTATTTTGTCAAATGGTTTGGACATTTTGACTCACCGTACTTAAAACAAAGACTACCAAGGCCTCCGGGCTGTTCCCGGTAACTTATTTGGAATCGGCATAAATTCGTTTATTTTCGTTGATCTACAAAGATCAAAGTTCCATATTAATAAAAAAATAGAACTGTGCATTTTTACTGTGTTAAAAACGTCACGCTCGTCATAGCAACCACGAACATTCCCAGTCCACGCTATTTTGGACACCATATTAAAAATGTGCAAAAGAACATCGTGGCTGATATTTGCGACGGTAAACTTTCTCAACAAACCACATACCTGACGATGTCTGAGGATCGTTTCAGATCCGAGGGTCGCCTGGCGAAATTAACGATAAAGTTAATTTTCCATGCTGTAAGGTTTACGTAGTGGGCTTGGGCGGTAGCATTTACCCGTACGCCAGTCAGCTCGTTGAATCAAGATGGCCGTCGCTTACTACAGCCTTTTATTAATCTCTATAGACTACACTGTTTATAACAAAGATGTTTAACAAGATAGAAGGTCAACGTTTATTTCCTTGAGAATTTTGACGAAAACCTTTCAGCATTCTGAGTATTGTGGTGTATCTAAAAAATACTTCAATTGCAGGGCTAGCTTGACCAAACGTATGTGGTCTGAAACTTTGCTATATAAAGTAGGCATGGGCGATATGCACTTATTTGAGGCGGCAATTGTGAAATAATGTACCGTACCTAGTGTTCTAATTCTTTACCATTAAATGATAGTAGATTGTTAAAAGATGTGTGACGAAGTTTGGCGGCAAGTTATTTTGTATAAGGCGTGGAGTGGCCAAATAAGTAGACAACTTGTTACAACCTGAGAGCGACCTCTTAACAACTTGTGAGGATGATGAGGATGACTGTCAACGATAGGGACAAGTTTGCTAACCAAGTTTCCCAATCAATCCAATCGGGTCCTCCTCCAAAGAAACCACGTCTTGTTCCCGTGATCACTAAAGCGCAACCAGAACCTGTGCAGAAACCAGGAGCCGCTATCCTCGGCATCCTATAGAAGCGAATTGATTCGCATAAATGAAGTTCTTAGCAACCATCAAAAAGGACATCTGGAAGAACCCCTTCATAAAGCAAAACGTTTGCCTTCAGCGAAGACGCCAAGAGTAAGAGGTGTTACACGTTTCACTTTCAGCGAAGATGCCAAGAATAAGAGGTGCTACAACCAGAAGTTGGCAGACTATTCGGAAGATGGACAGCACGTTATGAGGAGTCTTGGCTTTCATGATGTATTCTTTGAAGATGAGTGCTGCCCATTGTTGAGATACTCTTCAATGATTACTTCACCTTGGGTCTTTACCAGGTGATCCTTCGTCCATCATTTGGAAGTGTTACCTCGAAAGGCTTCATGACAATGTTGGCAAGATTACGTACAGCGTCGCGTCAGGGAGAGGTAATAGACGCTGAAAAAGATGTAGCTCAGCACCACTTGTATGACGTTTTTGCGGAGTGTTTTGGCCGCCGAGTTCGGGATACACCCTGCAGACCTACAGTCAGCCAAATACTTCCCCACGGCAAAGACGGCGGCTCCTCAATGTCAAAAGGAGAGCCAAACCCAGTTGGCAGTCACGTCTCATACCAGTACCCAATCAGACACTTTTGTTACTCAAGAGGAGTCCGCCCGTAGGGTCATTTTCAATTCAGCTACCAGTACAGCCAAAGAAGTGGACATTAGAACCCTAAGAACACTCAACTTTGGGTGAACGCCTGCAGAGATATGGATGCTATCCGTTCTAGCCTTCAAGGCGACGCAATTGGAATTCGCAAAGTAAAATCGAGATTAGGGTGGGGGTTTCGGGTACCATTGCATGGCCTCCTGTAGGATGGGAAGACTTGATACCCACCATTAAGCTATGGGCTGTAAAGACAACGACGGGACGGGGTATTTCTCGATTGTGACATGGCAGAATATCTGGATAAGTATAAGGCGCTGGTGTTTCCTGTGTACACCCATTGGGTCAGTGCTTATACTGACCATGTTTGGTGATCGTAGCATTTGGTTTGTGGTAGCTAAACAGATTTTCAAAGTATGCCCCTTTAATCGGCCAACATGACCCCTCAACCCAGTCGGACTACACCACGTACGAACCTTGGACCAGTGGTTCTTCTGATCAAGTTGAGCTGCAATTGGCGCAAGCGTTTGGGCAGGAGATAACAAATTGGAAGACTTTAACCAAAATGACCGAACATATATACATGTATACACATACATAAATGGTGATTTCTTAGTCTTGCTCAGAGTATTAAAGCTCATGGCAAGACAAAATGACGAGTTCAAAATAGTTTGCGTTAAGCAAATTTACAGAAAAAAAAATTCAATGTAATAATAATAATAGCAGTAGGTGCAGCTGTAATAAGAGGAATGATTCTCAGAATTATTGATTTCAACCACTGCGTTACAATGATACAGGTGTCAGCTGTTTTAATAATACTTACACAGAACAACAAAACAAAGAAATATCTTATAAAAGTTATTTAGAAACAATAATAATTAATTATGAATTAAAAGTCCATTTATCTAATTACTTTCGTGTGGATCTTTTTTTAATTGCTCTACCCGTTTACTTTTATTACTATTTCAACAAAGTCAACATAAAAAAGGTTAATATAATACAAAAATATTGAGTGTTCTGACTGATTGGAACAATAAAGAAAACTTTTACTCGGTCAGTCAAATCGGAAATCAACGGAACTTGGAGGAGCCCAGAGGCTACGAAGTGGAAAAAGTTGATAGCTTCAATGGGCTTTGTTAAAGGTTAATGGCTGAGCCGTATTCCAAAAAGTTGTTTAAAGGTCCCAGGAAATGCAAATAGAATTGATGTGGTTTGTGTCAAGTCTACAAGGAGGGGCGAGAAAGCATTCAATATTTAGGTTGGTGATGACATCATTAGTGACTATTGATTTTTCAGAGAGTAATAGAAAATTCCAGGTGACTAGTGTGAATCTATTCATGGCACTGACTGAAAATCAATAGTTTCACTAATAATGTCACTGGTAGTGTATTCTTTTTTGTGGCTCTGTTTATTGGAATGGAATGCCCCGTAAAGATTTGGACTAGGTTTATCATCTCATTTCCTGGATCCTTTAACAACATTTATCTCTGAAGTAGTGAGGTAGATAGGGGATAATTTTAGAACTACGGTAAAGTATCAAATTTGTCATATTATACAAAAAAATTATAACGTTCTCTACTAACAAACTAACATAATTATCTATATTACTTTGAAAAAATACTTTTTCTCGTAATTTTGATGAATTCTTACATATCCACGTCTACTTCAAGACACTACTTCAAGACACTGCCAATCGCCAGCCTTCCCAGTGGGCTCCTCAGCCCGTCTTGGACGTGTCTATGGTGGGCGTGGGAGCGGGACCGCCCGGGGTGAATGTTGTGAGGCTGCATCCACTGAGGACGTGGTGGACCTTTGGAGTGACGTCTATATCCTTCGACATCCGGTCTCTTTCGGGGCTGAACTTGGATAGAATGTGAAGCTGTATGGAATGGATATCATAGGTAGGGGCATTGGGGTAGAACAGCTGTGAGGCTGGCGATAAGGCCAAGGAGCCGTAACCACAGTTTGGCTGGAGCCGTCTGCCTAGGATGTATAACGGTTCAGCCACCGTGAGAGGGAGACTTTCGGGAACCATATCTGACTGGGCCAATGTGTGCTATTAGAAGCATGTTGCACCCGCTGGATCTCGAGAGCTTCTCCAGCATCCTTAGTGTCATCGCTATCGGGATCCTTTTCCAGCTGCACTGATCATCATTGCGTCCGCTCCCCAGGAACAGTATGTCGGGAGCTGGTTGTTCCCGGCCGCTGCAAAAAGGTCGACTAGAGGCCGCTGGAGTCTGTTGAAGACCACCTTGCACACTGTTGGGTTGAGGTGCCATTCCACTGACAAGCAAGCCCCTGACCTTGGTCGGGGCATGGATGGTTGTTCCCCTTCTCGACGGGGTACCCGCTAGAATGTTGCCCGATCCCGGGAGATGGAATGCCTGGAGCTCGATCCTGTGGCGCTGGCACCATTATCAGCAGCTTGATTGTCTGTTGACATAGTCAGGCTGCGGGTAACTGCCTGCTTGTTTATATAAGTCACTACCGTGAGGTTGTTGCAGCATAGGTGATAGGCATAGGCACAGCTCCAGAAGGTTGATGTGATGCTTCACAATGACTGGAGTCCAAGACACTGCCAATCGCTAGCCTTCCCAGTGGGCTCCCCAGCCCGTTTTGGACGTGTCTATGGTGAATGTGGAAGCGCGCCCGCCCAGGGTGAATGTTGTGAGGCTGCATTAACCATCTGGGGGCGTGGTGGACCTTTCGAGAGACGGCTATCCCATTCGACATCCAGTCTCTCTTGAGGCTGAACTTGGATAGAACGTAAAGCTGTATGTATCTCGTACGTAGGGGCATTGGGGAAGGACTGCTGTGCATGTGAGGCTGGCTATAACGGCAAGAAGCCGTAACCACAGTTTGGCTGGCTGGAGTTTGGCCTGGCGAGGAGGTCACGTATACACAAGACGATGGCTGTTGTTCTCGCTGCTGTCGGCAAAACCTTCACTCTGCCGAAGTCTATGACTGAGCCCAGGAACTGCAGGGTCTGGGATGGTTAGAGGGCTGACTCCTCCCAGTTGATGATTAGTCCATGGGAGCTGACAAGGCTGCAGGTATTCCAGATTTGAAAGCGAAGTACCTCTGGGGATGGGGCAGTGATCAGCCAGTCGTCGAGGTAAACGTAGATGAACATTCCTTGTCACCGCAGAGCTTCTGCAATCACCTTAACTATCCTTGTGAAGGTCCTTGGGGCCGTGGATAGCCTGAAGTGCAGGCTCTCGAACGGGAAGGTCTCATTGTTGATGTAAAAACCGAGCCATTTTCTGTCTGAAGGATGGATGGTCACGTGTAGGTATGCGTCCTTCAAGTCCAGTGTTGCCCTCCACCACCCTGGCGTAGTTCCGGGATGATGGCCGCTTTGGTTCTATGTGGAAAGGCTATGGGTCGACTGTAAAGGTTAAGCGGCCCCTGGGATTTAGATGGGACACCATTCACCCGCCTTCTTCGCCGTAAGCAGAGAATGTGAAAAGAAAACACCCTTCGCGTGGGGGCTGATTTAAGGCTTTTTTTAAGGCTTCACAAATAAATGTATTTTAAGATTTTGTGACCCCTTAAACCCATTAAATGGCCTAGACCCTTTAAAGTATATTGTTAAGATTTATGCATTAAGCAGATAATAACACAAAAACTAATTTAGAAACCAAAAAAAAAAACAACATTTAACAGGATAATGGGTTCCCTAAAGAGATTCTTTGAAAAAAATATGTCATTTGGCGGCCATTTTGAAAAAAGTGCCTCACCAGTTGACCCCCAAAAGGACTGAGAATTAGACAACAAGTTGGAAGTTTCCTTGTGGTGGTTATTGAAACACATGGGAAAGTGAAAACAAAACTTGGCAAACCTGGACGTAATAGCAATAGGATGACGTGTGCCCCCTGACTATAGTTAAACGTTTGTTAACATCTTTTTTTGGAAAATTTGTAGACACTTTGGTTCTTTACTCCCGTGCTCTGGAATTTTATATACCGGGTGTCTCAAAAAAAGGAAACCCTTAAAAGCCCCTATTTCACGAATACAAATTAATACACCATGAAAAGGGCAATTCATTAGGTGCCGACACCCAAAAAAATCTTTAACAAAAGGATACCGTATTGACCGAGTTTATGGCCGATTGAAAATGTGTACCACTTTTTCATTTTATCCACGGATTGTTACCGTCTTTCAGTAGTTCTTTAGACATTAAGTCTCCAAGCTCAATGTTGTTATGGTTTCTTTTGTTTTTGGACAAAGGTCAGTTATGATATTGAAAGTTTAGTTTCCCAATTATTAGAAATTCCAAGATCTTGCATCATTCTTATTTCAAGCAGGGTTGGTAGGTGTTAGGTTCGAAAGGTTCGAATCCGGCCAAGCACACCTGTTTTTTTCAACACTATCGGGCGCTGGCCATCTTCCAGGGAAAGATTAATAACTATACATGATTGAGTCTTTCATTGTGAGTCAAGATGACACCAAGGTCCGTGCTTCGCTGAGGATGAATAACGGAATTTCTAATGATCATGGTTGGCTTGAGAGGTACCAATTGATGCTTATTATTATTATTATTAAAAACTATCATTATTATTACATATTATTGGTATTTATTAAAGGTCATGGTACGATCGCTAATCGCCTGTCCCCAGGCCCCAGATTTTACCGGAAGTGGTCACAAGTTTAGAGTATCCAAAGAAAGTACTATTTTTTCTCATTCATCCTGTGAAATCCTAGGGGATTAAAAATGATGTTGGTTTGAATGTTTTGAGCGAATATGACCAGCTGAAGTCAAAGGTCCCAGTAACCGAGTCCTGTGGAACCCACCTACGTTCAGAAGGTAGAGAATTATACCAGTTCATTCTAGCAAAACACCGCTGATGACGGAGTATGGTAAATCCGAAATATACGGTCAAAAACGGAGTGCTGATGATCGTTTAAATTTATTCGTTCTTGTCCAATCATGTTTCATCTCTCAAAAATAAAAAACGTTATGAATTCGAATCAGTGCATCATAAGGGTTCGATCGTGCATACATGCATTCTCAAGATGTCTTAACAGGAAAATGCCCGAATAGATAATGGTGTGATACAAGCACAATAAATCAGGAGAATTATTGAACAGAACCTTAATAGAGTATAAACAGTAACATATAAACCTTAATTAAACCAAGATGAAAACCACATAGAGAAGATTTAGAACGGAAATCATAAACGACAGGATTCATTGTTTGTATATACAGTTGTGTATTACTGTGTGTGCAATAGCTATTTTAGGTTATGATGTAGGCATGGAGCCTAAATAGCGTTGGCTCACAAGAAAGCATTACAAGCCATCCTGAACTTTGCAGAGTGTGAATGTGACTCAAATTACGAACTATATTTGGTAGTATTAAAATTAGTAAACTAGAACAAAAGTGTCACCTAAAATGCCTAATTCCAAAGTTAGAGATGAATCAGACTTTTCGTCTTTCCGGCAGTAGTAAACATATTAGTGCCATAGCATTACTGTGTATAACAAAAATCCGAATCCGGATTTATACAAAAGTGTGTTGCTTTATGAAGGATTTCGATTTGAGAGTAGTTAATTCACGCAGTAATTAGTATAGGACAAGCATTATGAATATGCAAAAAACATGATTTGCTTTGAAAATGAGTGCACCCTCATCGTTTGGGAAATCTCTGAGTAGTATCACAAAAATGCCAGGTTTTTAAGCACTGATAATGTTGTTAACCCTTTTCATGCTTCAAAAGAAGGAGAAAAACTGTCCCCGGTGAGACACCCAGCTGTTGGCACGACGGTAAAAACCAACGAAACACGTTCGTCAGGGCTGTGGGTTGCCCTGAATATTGCGCCAATCTATTCATCACCGGAGATGCGGCACAGAGGTTTTCGGTTGCCTGTCACTAATTCTTATTTCCACTCGAGTCTGATATTGTAGTTGTCACACACGATCATCCGATATCGGATGTTATCTGACAGAGAAAAGTTGCTGGGCTTCAATATAAACCTTCAATGTACACACAATTATGAAAAGGTGTTATAGCGCATTCAGCCAAAAAATGTTAGAGGTAGAGGGTACGCTTGAAAAAAAAAACAAAAGCCCGGGCGAGTGTTGTGATTGGGGAAAACCAGATGATCTTGAAAAGGAGCCCACGGACCGCTGATCGGTGACTCATAAAATGAGCCAACAGGACGCTGATCGGTTGGGGACTCATAAAATGAGCCCACAGGAACGCTGATCGGTGACTCATTACTTAGAAATTATCTAGGTTTAATAACCAGATGTTAATGTTAAAATCAACGACTGTCTTAAAAAGGGTAAACTAATGTAAGCATCTGGTATTGTCATTGATGAGACTCGTTCAGGACAGATACCAGGTCACATTGTGTTTGTAAAAAAACCCTGTCGGGCATTTTTATGCTTAGAGTATTTATTGATATGAATCTATCGGCACCATATATAATGAAGAAATATCCCTAAATAAAAACGTACCAGATGTTTTTTCATGGCCAGTGGAGTATTCCTGCGAAAAAAATCAGATTTATTCCGACAAATACCCCCAATGTACAGCATCATGGAAGCTACAATGTTTAGTCCCTGTGGTATATTACAACGCCGCATGCAAGACCGAAACAGAAGCCAGCGAAAATAATCACGTGACTTCAGCAAAGTTTGCCACAAGCCTCATCCTGTGAAACTCGTTGAGCACACAAAGGATAAAAGCGAAGTTCGTTTTAGACCATTGTTTTATTGCCAAAAAACCTATTACTCTTAAAACCTCAGTGATTTAAGAAAAAATGTTTTGTAAAGAGGGGTTTTAGACTAATCATTTTGTGATTAAACAAAGGTTTTAGTTGGCCTAAACACTAACAATCCATGAAAACGTGGAAATTTAAAAAGGGGTCGCTTAATATTTATAGTTTTATCGCAGTCGCACTGTAACCACTGATCTCTATACAATGGATTGGCTACACAACAGTAATTGTATATTAGATGAATGGAGCAACGGGCGGACATCTTGGTCTACCGAACACAATAGCATTCCAGAGACACCTGTTTAACAGAAGTTGTATCCAGGGTGCACGTTTTAGAGACATGCCATTCCGTACGCGCAAATACAATGAGCTCAATGAATTGGCTTGATTCTGTAGTCTGTTATGTCGCTTATCCACATTTCAATGGGAACAAATTTTGTATAAATGAATGGCTCTTAACAACCTGCTTGGCTCTTTTTGGATGACCAATAATGTACGTCGTTCCTCAACTAAGAAGCCCAGTTTCCAATCCATTTTCTATCTATCTACACGGCCGCAGCCGAGATCTGTTCACCATGTAGCGCCAATGTCCCCTGCTTGTTCAGTAGGTTGGGTATGTCAGATTGATCCTGCTGGATGTCTCGACAATCACATCCATGTAGTTAAAGGGGCGACGACCCCTGTTTTGGCATGGTAACTTCCAACATGTGACGTCTGAGACTACTTGGTCAATCGCACGATGAAATTGACCGGCAAATCGTGCACGGCGTTGGGCAACAGAAGATGAAATTGGAGGGATATCTCCATATATCTGTGCTTTGGTCTTGTGCTCACGCCAGGATATGTTTTGTACTCGCATAAGAAGCTTGGTGTAGGTGCCATCAAGTCTATCCTGTAGCTCTTTCCTCATGGTCCAGGTCTCAGATCCATATAACAGGATACTCTCTACACAGGCTCTAAAGAATTTCAGCTTGGTTGAATTGGAGATACCAGATTGCTATAAGTGGTTTAGTTTATTGCAGGCATTCCAAGCTTGTCCTTTGCGTGACATGAAGTCTTTCTTGCTGTCGGCAACATAGTACCCAAGATACTTGAAGTCCTTGACCTCTTTGAGTTGGCTACCATCTGCTGTGCAGATACGGTTGATGATGATCTTCCTCATTGACAGTGATATACTTCATCTTTTTGGCATTTAGATGTCGACCGACTTTGTCTGCAAGATTCTCAAGTGATGTTAGTAGATCGTATGCGCACCAAATCTAAAAGTCAGCTGTTAGAGCTAGTCATCTGCGTAGGCAAGGTCTGTGAGATGCTGACTTTTGGTGACGTCTAGAGGAACGTTGGGTTTGATGATGAGTCCTTTGTCGTTCATGAGTCAAGACTCTGTCTGAGGATGTAATCAAGCCACGACTACAAAGAGATAGGGAGCAAGAGTATCTCCTTGGAGGATTCCAGTTGTTGTTAGAAACTATCCGTTGTAGCCATCAAGGGTTGCCACAAAGCTATATGGGTTATCCTACATGATGGCAAGGGCCTGGACCAGTCTCATCTGGCACCGTAGGTGCGGAGACTATGCAGCAATACATTAATGGTACACTGTCGAACGCCTTGGAAAAATCTACAAACACAATTGAAGCTTTTCTCTTGGGAAATCTCAACTCTTCTATGGATCCTACTGAGGGCAAGTATCTGACGAAAGAGTGTGGATCTGCCTTGCAAAAACGTTATGTTCCGTTGCGAAATGGGGGGAGGATCTATGGAGGTAGTGATTCTGTTGAGCAGCATGGAGTTGTAGATCTTAGAGGCCAATGGTGACAGTGTAATTCCTCTGTAGTTTTGGGTTTGGAGGTTCGTCTTTCTTTGGTTAGGAGGCAGGATGGAAATGATGTTGAAAAGCAGCTGGTTTGTGTCCCATGTAGGTGTTGTTACAAAACTTTAACAGTTGATCTTGGAATAGTGGATTCTTCCCGGGATTACTGCAGGAATGTGTCGGGACCAGGTGTTTGGGTTCTTCAGTTCTTCAGGCGGATATGAAGCTCCTCTATAGGGAAAGGTCCAGTCTGATGGGAAGGGTGTCTGCTAGTTTGTGATTGAAGAAAGGTTCATCAAGGTTAAGTGTTATTCTGCACTGGCTTGCCAAGTAGAGAACTAAAGTGCTGCAACCATGTGTCAAGGCGCTCTTCAGTTGTTTCCACCTTTGATTCTTAGCCTTCTTATCGGTCAGCTCCCTCAAGGCCTCCAAGGCAGCAGCTTGCTTGTTTTTCAAGATGTAGGGCGCCAAGCGCCTCAGCCTCGGAGACTTAACAGGCTCCTCAAGCAACACATTTAGATCAATCACAGTGCAGCCTTAGCAGCATCAAGGTTATGCTTGGAGCTTAGGTGGCTTTTAGTACGGTGCTTCTTGGCTGCAGACTTCAATTTTCATCTGGATTTTGCTGACTTGTCGTTTGGGGCAAAGGCAGTAGTCGTAATTCTTCTTTCTAGGGGTGTAGCATCTCCAAATGCATTTATTATTGGCTGAAGTGAGGACATCATATACTGCGCTGGATTCTTGTCTTCAAGCTCAATAAACAGAGTGATTGGAACCTGTTATGTACTGCTTCAGTATACTGCTCACAAATTGTATCCCCCACTTACCTGCCTCCAGTCAATTGTTTTCATGGGATCTCTGGGAGGTGGTTTACTTTGACGATAACTTATCGGGCTCCTGCAAGGGACAATTCTGTGATCAGACTACAGCTTCAAAGTGTTGTAGGCTCTTGAGTTCTCAATGCTGTTAATCCACTTCTTCTGACCAGAAATATAGTCAGTTGGACCACAGTTCTCCATTGGGCGGCGGTGGGTCCACAGTCTGAACCTGAATGATTTTGAAATTTGGTATGAGTGGCAACAAAGTTAAATTTGTTCTAAAGTCATCATTAAACATTCCATTTCTGTAGACTCGTTGTTGCAAGTGAAACAGCGCGTCGTCAGGCCCAAGCTTTAGCGTTTGTAATCTCCAGGGATGTACAGAAGATTATGGGCGGGAACTGTACCTGGTGGCAGTGGAAAGTTTATGGGGAGGATAAAGGAAGGAGAAGGAGGAGTACATCAATAGTTGGCACCCACACGGTTTTTGCAAGAACAAAAGAGATGTTGGCGGATGCTGTCTCCATTGTGAACAAGTCCTGAGACAACCTCCCCATCTCTGATGTCCGTGTGGGGTTGCACCTTCACCGACTTACTAGGGATCTGTGTCCTGTACCCCCGATAGGCATCACTAATTGAGCCGTGATTATCCCGAGGATCAAGGCGCCTCTAAATCCTACATTGGGATCAGAAACCTAGTATCCCAGAACAGCATAAAGCCAACCTGCCCACACCAAACCTAATTGCTCATCGGTCAGCCAACCAGATTTATGTTCCACGCTATCCTAGGCCACTGGTTGCGAAAATTAAGGATAGAGATGAAAGGAGTAAAGTAGGTAGAGTAGGTACGGAGCACCCAGAGGGAGGAGAAATCCCACTGGGGAAATCCAGCACAGGCATGTAGAGGTGCAGGCAATGTTTCGTACGGGTGTAATAAAGGTGCTGCCAAAGGTAATTTTTAAGCTCCCCCGGCACTAGGTCCCTGGTGCCTCCCTTATAATATCCATTGTATAGAGATCAGTGTTCGACACCCACTAATGCGCGGTTCAGCATTCTACGTACTTTTCAATGTAAAAAAAACCGAGTATCCCCAAGCGCTGCTTTTGTATGATAAAAGAGTTTCCGTAATTTATTTAAAAACTATCTTTCTCAAGAATCCCAGTCTCATTTCCATAAAAATTAGGCACAAATGTTGCCATTTTTGATCAATTTATGTATTTTGAAGGAAAACGTTAAATTAAAGCGGTGTTTTTAGATGTTAATGTTAAAAAGTAAACGCGATAGTCTATCATAAAGGCCAGAACTTGACTAACCAACGATCTTCAAATGGGTGTGAAGACTGACATGGCTTGTGGGGCAAAACGATAGCGGAAAATAATAACATTGGGGGCCGGCTCGTTAAAAAATTAAAATCGTCTACTGCTTCGAAAGTTAGCATGAAAATGGTGTTTTTCTTTCGCAAGGAATACTCCAATTACCATGAAAACCATCTGGACTTTGATATTTAGGTATATTTCATTATATATGGCCGATAGAGTCATACCAATAAATCCCTTTAGAAATCCAAGTTTCTTCTTTCTGGCCTACCATTGCTTGACATGGTGTATAGATGTACTATTGAATATTATTTGACTACTGCAATATCGTATGGGGTACTGTCTGCCATACCCTTAGAAATAGGTTTGCACTTTTGCAAAACCTGCCGGCCGCCAAAATAATTTACTTGGGGCGATTAAGCATTGATGCTCTCAATACTTTAGATGGACAACCCTGCCCCTTCTTCTCTGGCCAATCGTTTCATTACCATGACACAAGAGTAGTTGGAAATTGGTCACAATCGCGCCATTTTCTCCTTCAATCAACCCCTGTACTTTTTGGCCAAATCCACATAGCCATCCATATACAACACCCAACCGCAGTTCCTCTCCAGCTACTGGTTCCATTATAGGGTTGTCAAGCAAAAACCCTCTCCAACCCATCCACGCAGCCCCTCCGTGACTGGCCGTGCCCAAGTGGTTTCCCCTCCCCCTCCCCTGCCCCTTTGGGGCTCCTACACTCTCCCCTTCCAGTCCCCTTGGAAGCCTCCGGAACCCCGCGGCCACCCACGCACTTCGCGAAGCTGCTTAATAATTTTGCCACTACGAACAATCAAAATGGCAGTGTATAATTCCTCAGTTGAAAATTTGAAGCTCGCTACTTGCAAACGCAAGCAGTTTCAAAATTTTGATGTTCTCGAAGAAGGAGGAAATTTACTGCCCTCACGATTCAGTTCACTGAACCAATTCGTCGGCGAGGGCTGCGTTTGTAAAATTTGGTGAGAAAGGGCGAAGATCCACGCAATAAGTTCAAGGTTTTTTCGCCCCAAGCCTCCTCACCGAGCGTCTTCCCAAACACCGTGAGAAATCAGATCTTGCCCGTGTACAATCAGATCAATCATGGCAGAAAAAATGCAAGGGCTCAAAACTAAATGGTGTGTACGTGGACGGCGGTGTGGTTGATTTGGTTTTGAATGAGTCCGAGCCAGAGTCTGAGTCTGGCTCCGAGAGTGGGTAAATCCCTGGTTTGGACCAGGGATTTTTTTTTTGGCCACCCTAGAGGGTTTGGTCCCCAGACCGGGACTAATTTTTTTCTTTGCCCGCTTTGAAAAAACAACACATATAATAAAAATGTCAGTTGTAAATGGAGCTATAAACCTATGATATGCCCCTTAGAACCGGGGGAAATTTTTAACCTTTTTTATTTTTTTTATTTTTTTTATATCATCAATTTTTTGCGAACAACTGAAAATTTTTGATAGAATAGAAATTAGGTGAGGATTGTACTATAGAATATTGAAAAATTCGAACAGCTTTTGAGAGGTTTGTATCGTCACTATGTCGGATGGCAAAGATAATTTCAGAATGTCTTTCCAATTGATGTTTGTAGAACCAGTAGAAAACATTGGAAAAAGTGGACAAATTGGATATACAAATATTTTACTGCGATACAATGGTATGAAAGAAAGATTATTAGAATTTTGATTTTTTTTTTCTGAATGACACTGCGAGAGCGGTGTAGTACAAAAAAATAATCCCGACTGAATAAAAAAAATTGTTCCCATCTGGAATATTTTTTTTTTTGTCCTTTCGTCAGTTCCTTGGCATGAAAATAAAATTATTCTTAATCCGCATTGGTTTTCTACACACTTGAAACAATATCGAAATTGAAGACCTCCTACTACCTATTAATACTGTATACTTGATGCAACACACACACAGTTCCATATTTTTCACGCTAAGCATAATATAAACATACATCCTTATCTGTGCCGTGAGGTAAATAACATAGAAACTGGGTGGGCCATGGTCCCACCCATTTAATTATTTGGCCTCCTCCCAGTAAATTCATCTGCCCATGACCCAAATGGCGCACCCAGTTAATTATTTGACCCCACCCAGTAAAATTAATCTGGCCCAAAATACATTGCTGAGTTGCAAGTATTTCAGTTAATTGAATTTGTCACGGCTTTGGTTCTTTGATTTTTAAAATATATCTAATAAATAGAGTGGATTAGAACCAACTACCGATAAAGTTTGGAAAGGGTTATTGACAAACAAACGAAAAGAAAAACAAAAAAACATTATTTTGAACTTGGGTTTTCTGTCTAATCAGCCCCATAGGAAGCATACTAAATCGTTTTATGCATAAAGATTTTTTTCAGCAGTTGTGTATTTAATACATTAGTATTAATAACATTCAAAATATTTAAAAAAATTTGAAAAAAATGGGTGCACTTTCTGGAACTGTGCTTTGTGTCTCTTGATGTTGTATATAGGTAAACATGCAGTCAGAGTGCAACTGTGCGAGTCGGGTGTCCCTAAAAAAGTTGTGCAAGCGGGTCTATCAATCACTTCGTCTAATTCCATTTCGTCAATTATCACTTGGTCTAAACCGTTTCGTCTAAAATCAGATGGTCTAATTGCCACTTAGTCTAATAACCACTTCGTCTATTGTCACTCTTGAATCTTTAATAAACCATATGGCTGATTCCACTTGTCTAAACCATTTCGGCTAATATCCAATCGGTCTAATTTCCACCTTGTCTAATATCCATTTGTCTACACCCATTTCAGTCTAATAACAGTTGTATAATACCATTTAGTCTAACCCATTGTTGTCTAAATCCATTTTCATCTTAATGATGCAGTTGGTCTAATTACCATTTAGTCTAAACCCATTTTTGTCTAAACCATTTCGTCTATTGATCATTTGATCTACGTAAACCATTTAGTCCTAAACCCATTTTGTCTAAACCCATTCGTATAAATGACCAGTTGGTCAATAACCTTTAGTCTAAACCCTTTTGCCTACAACCCATTTCCGTCTAATGATCAGTTGATCTAACAACCATGAGTCCTAAACTCCAAAAAGAATGAATATGGCCGTCAATGATGAAGAATAATCATCAATCTATCTGCACTACATACGGTACCGTACCCAACTCCAAAGAGGGTCAAGGAACATTCAGGTACCATAGGATCCCATGCTGCCCACGGCAGACTTCCTGTCACGCAAAGACAAGCTTGAAATGAACTGCAATAACCTACACCACTTATGGTCAATCCGGTATCTCCAACTCGCCAGCTGAAAATTTTTTTTAAAGCGAACTATGAGATGGTATCCTGTATGAGACCTGGACCATGGGTCTTTTTTATGCGAGTAACAAACCACACCCTGGCCTGAGCACAGTCCCTAAAGCAGTGGTATCTCCAAGTATCTTAGTTTCCGTTTCATTTTAATTTTACCAGAAAACATAAGATATATCAGATAAATAACATTGGAGGGAAAGACCAGAGGAGCAATGCTCGCAATATGAGACCATTTCCACTGTACTTGAAGTATTTTTTTAGTATTTGAATCCTGTAAAGGTAATTTACCTTTGACCTAGAATAACGTTTTCCAGCTTATAACTCCATAGGGAGTCGGAGATAGCACAAACGATACATTTTTTTACTGCTTGTGATCATACGAACAATTTGGTAGCATCAACACATTGGACCACTTTTCAATGTTGACCCTGTAATAATCTCTTGCGAGCCACTAGCTCGCTTAAGCTCCTACACAGAATGGCCATCATACTTTTCGTGTATGTCATAGTATTAGGTAGCCCTGGTATAAATGCCTCTTCCCCCAGGTGATACCAACATGCCTGGCTCACCCACTAATATTTATTTTCGTATTTCGTATTTCAGCTCGTTGGAGCTGAAGAATCTAGCTGTAAGTAGTTATTTCGTTTTTTGCGCGACGAGGACGAACAAATTATTTACCAAAGACTGTCGTAGCAACTGGACAAATTGTGTCCCAGAGAATATGTGATATCCTGTTCCAACATTTTCATAATTCATATGTCTCACCCTGGGTGGGGGCGCGCCCATCTTGGAGTTGACGCGCATGTAAGGCTTTAAGGAAGACCCCCATTTTCAGCATTGTCATGTGTCACCCAAAGATCCATATATTTTGAAAATGTCACCCAAAGACCAATATTTTTTAATTTTACCAAACCTATCTCCACAAATACCCATATTTTGGGGAATTTGTCAGCTACAGACCGAATTTGGGGTGAAAAATTTTTTGGCAAAATTTTCTAAAGATTTGCAATTTGTCACCCGAAACCCGTTTTTTGGGGCATGTTTGGCGGTCGCCTTCCCCCAAAACCCCTCTTTTTGTAGTCAACTGTCACCGAATGCCCCTGATTTTGAAGTGCCAGCCTCACACCATACCATTTCATATGTGACCCCATCTCTCAGTGCTAAAATTGGTCAAATACACTGTGATGTTTTGGGTGAAGATGAACATGAGCTTGCAAACTAGTTGATCACCACGATATACCCTACTTTAAGTTTCACACATAGTAGTTACATTTGAGATTAACTTTCTAGACTTTAAATGCAGGGGTTAAAGATATAGGCAACGCGAAATGCGAAATGTTTTTATTGCAATTTTGACCCATTTTCAATTTTTTCGTCCGCTAAAACTTTCCTCCTTTTTTAGTGTTTTTTTATGATTTCCAATTGATAAAAATCTAAAATAATATATTAATAATAATGCGCCAAAACACAATTGTAAAAGCAATGCGCGCGGTCTTCTGAGACAAACTTGTTGTGGTTGTTTTTTTTTTTCTTGGCCTAGACTGTGCACATCTGTTATGAAGTACCTGAAATATTTGTGGGAGCCGAACAAGATGTACTACGGTGTATCCGTAAAAGGCCTATTTTTTTCAAGATATTTCCGTCCCACCCAGAACAATTTTTTTTTCAGGCCATGATCAACTGAAAGGATAGGTTTTCGATTTAATATTATTGTAAATTTTGTATTTCCTTTATCATTTTTTAGCTTATAAAAGCTGTTGGTCAAGACAAAGTCTTTCAATATTAGTTTCTAAATATGTTGGCCAAAATATGCCAGTCAGATCTCGAATGGTGTTATATGCTATCTTAATTTAGATTAGAAATAAGACGAAAAGAAAAAGAAATTACATCACAGACCAAAATACATTTTAAGAGGCAACATGCAACAAGTTCTGTTTTAACAACAGAACTTTGACCAGCTTAAAATTATGAAAGGTCACTTCATTTCAACTATCACAACATTAATGTTTGAATGTGTGAACGGGCAATGTTTAAGAAAAACTAGGTAACGTATAAAGGTCTGAAATTCGTAATAATAATGTGCACATGTCATTTTCGCCTGTTTGGGTTTTTATATGTAATATGGTGCCTTCTGTTTATACATGCGATTAGACAAAATTGATGGATAGACAAATGTCATTAGACGACCAAATGGCATTAGTCGAAATGGGCTTAGATAATCTGGGTTGTCTAGACCAAGTGCTCAGTAGACGAAATGACATTAGACGGACCTGGTTTTTACAGCCAACTCGGGTGATTTAGGCCAAATGGGCAGTTAAACAAATTGCATTAACCGAAATGGTTTTAGACAATCTTGTCATTAGACCAAATGGGGCAGTAGACAAATGGCAATTAGACGAAAGGGTGTTTAGGACAACTTGATGAATTAGAACCAAATGCGGTATAAGACGAACTGTGCATTAGACAAATGGTTGTAGGACAACGGTAGTGATATCCACTGTCATTATATGAAATGGTATTAGCCGATGTGGTGATTAGGACAAATGGGTATTAGTCTAAATGGTTAATAGACAAATGAAATTACGTATTATTTGTGTAGAGTATGTTTTTAGACAAATGGGCTTAGAATCTGGATATTAACGAATGATATTAGACGAAGTGGCAATTCCCCTTGCAAATCAGATAATCTCTAATTTTTCAACTAGTTTTACTTCACACTCTTTCATTTAACACCACCATATAGGGGTCACACATTTTCCATGTGGATATATTAAAAAGTATAACTAGATGTTTTAGGAGTCCACCCCTGTGTTTTGCATTTTATTCTATACCTCTCGCTCGCTTTCATTTGACACCACCCTAGGAGTCACAGCATTTTTCCCGTTGTGGAGTATTATTGAAATGTCCCCCACATTAGCACAAATAAGAGACGTTTAGGAGTAAGCACCCCCGGGTTTACTTTTATAGTATTTGATACGTTCACTCTTTCATTTGATACCACCATAGAGTCACAACATCTTCCGTTTTGAAGATATTAATCTGAAATGTCCCCAACCTATCATAACAAAGATTGTTTAGGAGTAGCACCCCCGGTTTTGCATTTATAGTATTCTTTTTCATTTTGACAACAACCCTAACCTCATGGGTCACAACATTTTTCCATTGTGGAGATTTAAATCATGAAATTCATGCAAAATCCCTTAAACTTCACTAAATTTAGTAAAAATTTGAAAATTCAATTTGTGCAACACTAATTTTTGCAAATCATGTGACCACATTTTAAATTTGGTCATACGAGGTTCATAAAGCGGTAAAATGCCCAATGTTTACGTATTTGTCACTTTTCCAAGAATGTAAACGCTGGCCAACCCAAAAGATCGACCCCGTGCAACAACCAGAACTTGAAAAATCCTGAACTAGAAGAAAATCATAAAAACTGTGCCTGATCTAGCTATATCTATTGATGTCAATACCCAATCTGTCGTGGTATACTCCCCCCTTTTTTTTTTTTTTGCTTTGATAAGTCTTCTTGTTAACCAAATCACACACAGCCATTAACTGTCATGCTGACCTAATTTATTGTAAGTAAACAAACTCTCCTCAAATTCCTTTTGACAGGTGTAGTATTTCACACTGAACCTTGACAACCGAACAAATTTGGTTGAAATGACCAAGCTTTTGACATTATTTGCCATTTCAAATAATCGAAGAATGCACCTTTAAGTGCCCACATGCATTTCGACCACATTATGATTCACACAAAAGACGTGGCATAATGTTTTCATGTATTCGAAGGATTTTTGCTATCCATGTACCCTTTCAGCGATACATCAATTACGCATATTTAATTAGATCAATGTAATAAAAAAATGTTCCCTTTAAATATCAGCCCACATTCACTTTGACCCATTGTGATTCACACAAAGATACATTGCATAATAGTCTTTCATGTTTCGAAGGAATTTTGCCCATCCAATGTACCGTTTCAGAGATTTAGTACTTATTCATATTACTTATCTCATTTACATCTAAGCCGCACATATCTCGCACCTTTCAAATTACAAGAAAGATGCGCATCATGATAGGTTTTCATGCAAAGGAATTTTGCATATCCGATTTACCGTTTTCAAAATTATATGCAATTGGCGCTGATTTTTGCATGTTAATTATCTCATTTGCATATTTATTTGCCCGAAATACGCCCAAATCTGATCAGGTCGAGAACTTCTTCATGCCGCTCCTTCCACCAAGTTACATCATTATACGCCATACGGAATTCCAGAATCTTCTACACAGCCATGCGGGAATTTTTTTTTGTAAATTAATGCAAATTGCATACTTAATTAACATATTATACGACGCTCCAAATCTAATCATTTCGAGAATTCGTGTCAACCCGCTTCTTTCCACCAGTTACTCATCGTAGCCCCTTGCGGAACTCCAGATAAATGTAACAAGCCGTGAACACTACGGCATACAGACAGACAAGAGCTCAGACAGACGGATAGACGTACAGACAGACAGACGACAGACAGACATAAAAGTGATTATTAAGTCTCGCCGAACAAAGGTTCAGGCGAGACATAAAATCAAATTGTTGAGGAATTCTGGAAAATAAGGTTGGCCCACCGTAACTTATTTTTCCATATTTTTGGGTCAATTAATTAAGTTGGCCCACCCAGTAAATTTTCGTATTTACCTCCTGAACAAAGTTGCCATTGAAATCACCTTTAAATACATCTTTATTGAAGAATTCAAATAAAAAGTAGTATAAAGTGCTTGCTTCTATGCGATTAACCAATTTATAACTTTATAATGTTGCAATTGGCAATAAATAGGCCTACATGTAGCATTTGGGAAAGTCATTCCAAACAGTCGTGTTGTCTCAGCTTACTCCAGGTTTCAGCGATAATTATAACCATAAAAACACCCTGGCCTGTTGAAAGTAAACTGAGACCTTTGAACACAACCATCATTTCCTTTATGGCTCTTTGTTGAACGCTGCTTTCTTTAAAATATATTCCTCCCTGGCATTTTGAGGGCAGTGGGGAATAGGTGAAGGGTAAATTGCCCTCCACATTAGAGCATTGTCCACACATTTGTCCCTCAACAGACTTGTAGACTGTTACATTAGTTTCAGCAGTCAAATTCCCCAAATTTCCATGAATTTCATGATTATTGTCCCTCTGAGAGTGAGTCCCTCATTTCACCCACAACATAATAATTTCTGGTGCTTTCACTAAAATATTATATATTGATTAGCTCAATGCATGATAATACATTCACTCTGATCTGTACAATATTATTTTGTTTGAAAAAGGCTTAATCCCACAATGACGCTACATGTGTAATACCTTTAGTTTCTTGAACCTTCAGGTGAAACTGGCCCAAGTGGTATTTATCCTTTGTGTTCAACTGACAATATCTACACTTAGGGTCCATCAAATTGGATGGAAATAAAGCGAGGATTTAGCTTAGGATCTTGTCTAATAAATAAAGTCAAAATATCTGTCAAAAATGCGCAGTTTATAATATTTTTTATAATTTTTAGTTTGATTGTATAGTTTTTATTGGGACAGTCTGTATGAAATTTCTTCAATTTGCTCTCAAATGATAGTCTAGGCCATTGGAAGAACAGAGATATATATTACTTTTAAGTTTTTCCATAACTTTAATCAACAGATGTGTATATTACATGAACATTTTGACTCGTACTCACTGATATTAAAACCACAAAGGTTATAGACCGATCAAACAGTGTGCATAGCGTGGGAAACATGCATACGGCGTGCGTGTTCTTGTGTTAAACACCATTTTCGTCATCTGCTGAATTTAACGTCGCCGGCGACGTGAAATGCTGTTTACCCATAAGGAAGCTGATTTGGTCTTAATCATTTTGGGTGAGGGCTTTTGTATATAATAGCCTTAGGCCTACAGCCATGCAAAAATATCGATTTTGAAAAATCTTGAGGGCGCACTATTTTTCAAATGTGCCAGTGTCTCTTTAAGTCTTTGAATAAGACTAGCACTCGGGTTACGCCAGAAGTTGATGTCGTTCTGTTGCTGTTAGGTTGGCATGTCCTACCCCCCATGCCATTTGCCAGGCTTGATTAAATTAATTTTAGTTTCTCGTAGAAGGGCCTGTGAAAAGTGAGGAAAGCTGTTTCACCGAAAATTGATAATTCATACGACCGACTTTCAGCCGCATCATAAAAATGCATGGTGAGGCCTTTTTAATTTTACAAGGAATAGACTCCCCTCGCCTCCCCCTCCCCCCAGGTCTTTAAAATCACATGAAAGTGAGTGTTGTGGTTGATTAATAAAACAATAGGCTTATCATCCCTCAAAATTTCAGTATAGTATTGAAAACATTAATTTAAGAAAATTGCAAAATGAAAAAAAAAATACATCATGACCGTTGACCTTAGTAGTGACCTTTGACCTCAGCAAATGAGGGATCCCATGTTGCATCTATGACTCAAGTTTGGTTTAAATCCATCGAAGTGTGCGGATATTACAGGCAAATAACAGACATCAACAACATCAACAGACAACAAAATGATCCCAATACATGACCAATAATTCTAAATTCAGCCTATGTTTTATATTGAAATTGAGCAAATCAAAACTGCCTTTTGTTTTCAGTCACTTTCAAGGCATTTCTGTAGCCAAATACAAGGTACAAAAGTCTATTGGGGTCTTATGAAATCACTACAAGACACAATAGGCCCTATGGATATTTTTTATGCGGCCTTAATCCTGGGATTAGGGTTAGAATTTAGCTTTAAGGGGGAGGCCTTTTTGTAAGTCTATAAATGTTAATCTTGATAGAATGGCCTTAAAGGTGCAAAGAGAGATTTCAAATAACAGGTGTCCGAAAAAATGTGGAAAATTCTTTTTTGGCATGGTGTAAAGCTTAATAACATATCCCATGTAAGGTTAAGTTTAGAACTGTCTCTTTGGTACAAAAATGTGAATTTCTAAAGTTCGTATAGGGAGTCAAATTAAGAAATTCAGCCTATGTTTTCTATTGAAAATCTACGCACGATACAAAATAACCTTGTTCATTATGTTTTTCTGTAGCCAAATAAAAAGTAAAGAATCTATTGCGTGTCTAACCTATATGAAATCACTACAATCACAGAAAATATGGATGACCGTGAAAATATCTCGTTGCACCTTTAACTCAACACCCCATCTGTAAAGTTCGCGCCAGATATTCAACCCGTTTTGAAGTGCGAGCTTAAAAACGTGAATTTTGTAATCCCCATAGAGTAGTGTGTAAAATTAAACATTGTGACCAAAAATGGGGCATATGTTCGCTCATAACATTCAAAAACCACACCAAACCCTTAGCCCTAAGATTTCACAGGGTAATGAGAAAAAATAGTAGTTTTCCTTTTGATATCACAATTTTGACCCTACTGGTAAAATCTGCGGGGGACACCCTGGGGACGAGGATATTAGCGATCTAACAAGGACCTTTGCTCATTTAGTAAGGTTCGGTTGTAATAGGGTAGGTTTTTTTTTTTTTTTTTTTTTTTTTTTTTTTTTTTTTTTTTTTTTTTTTTTTTTTTTTTTGTTTTTTTTTTTTTGGCCAATTAAGTTAGGGTTAAAACTAGCTATGCTCCAATAGGCTCTAAATTCTGAACTGGCGAATGCGCGAGTAGTAGAGCGCACAAAAAAAAAAACGCGAATTTACTTTACGCCTACTTTATTTGTCAAATTTAGGCTGAAATTGGTCGAAATCCAGAAAGAAGAAGTTAAGAAAAAGAGAAATGGAAAATGCAATATTTGGGCGATTATCTCCAATTAGCAGCGCCAGACCTCTATTTCTGGGGGGGGGGGCAAAGTGATTTTTTTTGGTGGGAAAGTTGAAATTCTGGGGGGGGAGTGTCAAATATTTGGAGAGGAGATTAACCAATTGGGCCCAAAAATCGCTCTGACATTTTTTTCCCAAATCGCCGCCGAAAAGTTCGGCCGGGGCGGGGGGGGGGGGAAGGACTTTGGGGGGGGGGGCAAGAAATAAATGGGGGAGGGATATTTCAACCCGTTTTGAAAGTGAGAGCTAATAAAAAAAAACGTGATTTTGTCATCCACATAGAGTAGTGTGTAAACTTAATATTGGTTCGAACCAAAATGGGGCATTTTTCGCTTCATATAGTCCAAACCAAAAATCTTTAGTCCTAAGATTTCACAGGGTAAATGAGAAAAATTAGTTAGTTTCTTTGATACAAATTTTGACCACTACTGGTAAAATCTGGGGTCACCCCTGCGGGAACGAGGTTATAGCGATCGAAACCATGGACCTTGCCTCATTTAGTAAGGATAGGTTTGTAATTATAGGCTGATTAGAGTTAGGGTTAGAACTAGCTATGCTCCAATAGGCCTCTAAATCTGAACTGGGCGAAATGCGCGCATAGCGAGCGAAAAACAACGCCGTATTTACATACGCCTACTTTATTTTGTCCAAAATCGGGCTGAAATTGTCGAAATTCCAGAAGAAGCTATAGAAAATAGAATGAAATGCATATTTTCTGGAGATTCTCCTGGCAGCGCCAGAGCTCCTCGGGGCGGGGGGAGAGGGGGGGGGGGGGGGTAAAGTGAATTTTTTTTTGGGGGGGGGGAAAGTGAAATTTCCGGGGGGGGGGGTAGTATTCAAATATTTGGAGAAGTTTACCAATTTTTGGCCCAAAATCGTTGATTTTTTCCCAAATCGCCGAATTTCGGCCGGGGGAGGAACTGGGGGGGGGCAAGAAATTAAATTTGGGGAGGGAAAATACACACCCCCCCACCCCCCCGGGGCGTGGATATCACTGGATATAAATAGCAATTAGACGAGGTTTTTTGGTCAAAAACACATAACGGGCATCAATATTCTCGGGGGGTGGGGTGATCGCATTGACCATCCTCTATCATAAAATATGGGGGGGATTGACGCCTTTGCAGAAATCGGCCCGCTTTTTACCCTTGAGCTCTGACCGACGGTATGCAGCATGTAGAAAAAATCAACAGTTCGTACGGCACGGCGATACCCAAGGACCAACGGGGCCCGGGGATACCCAAATTCGGGAAACCCGTGATCCGCGAGGCTATATTATGAGTAAAAATCTCGATGGAATATTCCGCTCAGTTATTTATATAGACACTGCGTTCAGAGTTATACCTCATTTCTATCACCAACTAGTTCGCCGTGCGTGGCACATACCACCAGTCGGAATGATCCACTGTCCATAGGCAAATTATTTCACTACCTGTTTACCACTGGATCAGACTCCACTGCTTCTATTGCACTGCACAGCAGAATGATACTTAGCCCGTCTCTGCCCTTTTTCGCTACTGATAGCGCCAGTACTAATCTGTTAGGAGGTACGGTACGGACGACGGCACGCTACGGAACGAGCTAACTGAGACTAGTATCGCTCTCAAGGTAGGACCAACGTACTTGATTTGCTTTTGTTGATTGTAGTATTAGTTTCACATGCGCCGAATGGCTAATTATTTTGAACATTTGTGAAAAAGTGTGAACTCGCAAATGTGCTTGCAATTGGCAGACTTTTTTACCTTGTATATGGACCAGTATATCGTCTAGACCTATTGTACGGGTATATATAGAAACAATTTATATAACCGCATCATTGGTTTTTAAGTCTTTTCCGAGAGCCCCACAACAAGCCAAAACACCCCCCGGGGGGGCCCCCCCCAGGTGCAACTGTCAACTGCACTGTTCTTGTGCTGTCAAATCCCATTGTGCATATTTGAATTGTTGTAGAAGCATTGAGTAGAATCCCTGGGGACATGGGGGGGGGTATACCCCCCAATATTTTTGCTGAGGGGATCTATCCTCAATATTTATTGATGAGGGTGATGATCAATCTAAAATGATCCCCCATGTTTGATACCTGTTCATTGTGTTTTTTGACCAAAAAACCTCATTTTTTTACCATAATAATAGTTTAAAAATTTGTAAATGTCCGCACTTCACATGCATTTTGTTCCTAATTACAAGTTACATGTTTAGATTTTAGCTTTAAAGGGCAAAATTTTTGATGCAAACCGCTTTGCGTGCACATGTGCTATTAATAAATGGGATCTGTTCAACAACCCGGTTTTCATTCATAAATTTTTCCATCACCCCATCCCCCCATGTCAAAGATAATTTTACGCCACTGTGTAGAAGTCAGTCACATAGTACAGTGAAAAACCTCTGGGGAAAACAGACAATATAGATTCACTTTTTTCTTAATCACTGATTTATTTATTTATTATAATTAGCACTTTAGAGGACCGGACCTCAGATGTATACCGCAACCGTGGTTACCACTCTACTAGTGGTATCCCTCGAACTGACCAGAACGGCTTGGGACAATCAGGGGTTACCACCCTACCTTTCCCCTGAACTGTGATATACAGATACAGTATGACTCTCATGTTATATGGGAACCCAGACGGCTAACGTCCCCTCCGAAGGACGGGATATTCCTATGGTTCATTTGCCCACGTCCAAATGAACCCGGGGAGAGCGGAATTCTGGTTTTAATCAATAACTTCAACTTTTGTTTTAAAAAAAATAAAAAAAATAAAAAAAATAAAAAAAATTCAAATTTACGTTTAGAATCTTGTGCTGTGCAAGTGACTGTTACTTGACCCTTGTAACTACAAACTGGTTAACCAAAAAGAATACATTTGTATGATGGGACGTTCTGAAATCATTCTCCGGTCACGCTCTATTCAGTAAGCTTAGCATTTTTAGCGTTCGATTTAAGCCCACATGTCCAAGCTGCCAGAGATTGCTTTCCATGAACTGGTAGGCAATTCAGTGGTGTAACCATTGTGATCGTCTCTCACAGGATAATGGCACTGTATATATATAATATATCCTATATCCTACTCTAGGGCGAAATTCTCTTTTCATAAAGCATAGAGTTTGGACTTAGGGCGAACATTTTTTTCCGCCTTAACGTTATCCTTTGTTTGCCGCTTTATTCTGTTCAAACGAAATGATATTAATTTATGCAAATGAAATAATCTCATTAGCTAACAAGAAACATGAATATTAATTAATTAGCATAATAAGAAAGGCCTCATTATAAGACTAAATGACTATTAAATTTTTGGCCCTATGGTTCAATCTATAAAATATATCTATCTATATCGCACCTTAGTAGACATCTGATCTTGTTATGTCTAATGAATACGTTAGGGAGACATTTACTGTCTCCCTAACGTTTCTTTAGAATTGGCGGTTTATATTATTCCGTCAAAGGATATGATATTAATTAATTTAAATAACTATAAGAGCTCATTATAAACTAATGAAGTATTCAAATGTCTCCCTAATATACCATTATATCGGAATATATATATATTATATGGCGAAAATATTACTATTCATTAGTCTATAAGAATCTTTCCCTATTATGCTAATAATATCAATACTTTTGTTAGCTAATGAATTATCTCTCTTTGCATAAATGAATATTCATTTTCTTTTGACGAGAATAAAGCGTCAAACAAAGAATTGCGGTTTATTCCGTCAAAGGATATGAATATTAATTAA
>JAMKCH010030012.1:0-18347 GCA_023653785.1 Ophioderma brevispina
GCAGGGCCACATTGCCATATGTCCTGTAGCAATAAAATAAAAGGAGGCAAAAGGCAAAGACAACGTTGGGGCTGATTATCTTAGCAGGTCTGTGGATGCTAAATTAAGTATGGCTGTAGCTTTCTTCATCCTCATTGTTTTGCAGAATCTGACTTTGAATCGTGTGACACGGAGGTAGTAATGTACCTTTCTAATATTTTGTGTACTTTATATGTGAATTTAAGGGAAAAACATTGTAACACTTTTCTTAAGGGGAGAGAGTGAAGTGTCAATCTAAAAAGTTCTTCCTACCTTTAGCCAAAGTTTTTCCCTCCATAGTTTGGTAACTGATTGGCTGTGTTGAATTTTACATGCCATGGGGTGAAGCCCATTCAAAACCAGTCGTCCGTGCTGGGCGCTGACATTTTGAATATTGCAACGGAATACTTATTAGTTTGGTTGCTTGGTATACACACATAATGTCAATTCGATACAAACAATCCGGCAAAATATCATTTGTTGGATGTTGGGTGCTATTGGGTGGTAAATTTTGTCCTACCCTGGCCACACAACCAATGAAAATGACACGTCAGTCGTTGTGATTTAAATAAACCGCCTCAATGAATACATCTTTTCACCTAAGCGCGCCTCAGCACCTAAGCGAGTGAGTATCTGAGCACAATGACAGTGCATTTATTACACCTGCCACCTCTACACATACATCAATTTGTATCACTACCGATTATTGTATATGCAAAGCGGCACCCACATTATGTTGAAGAAGCGTATCAGCCATTGCTTTCTTTGGTTGGTACTTCTTTTTTCTTTGTGGTCGGCAACACATGCGAGCCGATGAATTTCTAAAGATGACGGTAACGCTTTAACCTCTCTATCTAATAGAACCCCTCTTTGTTTAACATGTATAATTTACTAGGTTATTGTGCTACTCCTTCAAGTACGATGCATAATGTGCTTAGTGCATTGAAGTTATAAATCAATGATCCTTTGTGTAAAACACTATCAGTGTTGCACATCCTTGATTCAGTGCAGTCTATTATACCACATCACAGAGTAAGATGTGCCCTTTTGGATCCTTTTGAGATTCAAAGTTAACAAATTTATATTAAGTTTGGTGATGTTGTGAGGCAAAATTTGTCCAAATTATAGGCCACCCCGTGTATCCATAATGTGTATTCTGCAAACAGAGCTGCTGGCTTCTGCATTTTTATGGGTCAAGAAACTAGCGTAGCTCAGTAGTTTCTAAAATGCGCCTAGCTTCTTCATAGCCAGTGTACACAGCACAGCTGAAATCGATTCCTTTGGATATATTGGTCTTGGTGCCTGGATCTGCCGTGTTTTCCGCCAAACTGACTTGGTAGATCTCTTGAAAAAAGAAACTCTCGTGTAAGTGTCAAATTACTTGCTATTTTTGTGATTTTCATAATTGTTACTCATTTTGCTATTAGGTAAAGAGGGTTCAGTGAATGTACAGATTTGTGGCTCACAACAAAGTTTATGGAGTTTGATTGTGCACAATTTTTTTCATTCTTAAATTACTGCACAATGATAAATACAATTGTTATAATGCTAATCAAAAGTTTGCATTTTGCATATCTGAAAAAAGTATACAGTTAATCATTCAGTTGTTAATAAGTTTTGTTTGAACTTAATCAAAATGTAATTTTATCACAATAGCATTCCTCTTCAAGTAAACATGATGCTATGTGCAAGTTGACAATACATTCATCATTCAGTGCAAGAAGTTAATGTATTTCGTTTATAATCAATTTGAGGCTGTTTCAAAAGAATTTCTTCCTCAACCTCGTTTCTGTAGGAAATGAATTTGATGCTTTAAGTACCGTATGATCTTGCAAGTCAAATCGACTAACTTGGCATGACTAATGCGTAGACTCTATGACTCGTTGCAAATTGGCTGGATTGAAAGATTGAATTTGACAGATAAATATCAAAATCGGAAAGCGTAGTTTAGCTGAATTGGTATTTACCAAATTCATGTATGATTTTTATATACAGCCGTAATTAATCCGTGGTTCAACTGGTAAGTGGAGACTTCTTGGATGACTTCTTTTGGTGTACCAACCGTGACTGATGCTTATTACAGTGTTTGCAGGGCGTAACGTCCCCGACAGTCCGTGTTCACCACTCCTCGGGTCTGATGAGTGACTAGAAACTTTCTTTTGAACTTTAATCCTTGTGAGCATCACATGAACACAAATTGTATGCATACAAATACATTTCCAGAGATCTCTGAGATGTTTTGGAATTGACTTAATAGAACTAGTGATCTTTTTACAGAGATGTTTTAACCCCTGCGAATCAGCAACTCAAATCCAAATGAAACCTTAGACATTGGTATCCGAAACAAATAGGCTTAATTAGACATCCTTTGGGAATCCAGTATAACCATATTCAGTGGTGTATACTAATGGTGTATTTATTTTTTTTCAATATAAATAATTGAAATGAACTCATGAGATATCAATTTATAACATGTCAACCTTTGTTTTTCTCGTCTTCCAGTCGTTCTGGTTTTCTCCTACTAGCACTTTGTCAGGTGAATTTAATTTACTCATGACAATGTTTTTTTCAACCAAACCCTCTTTGAAATCGCATTGGCTGAAAATTTAATTTAAATTTATGTAATATATTTTCTAATACCCTGCAAAATGAATAACTCTGTTATAGTATTGGGTTTAAAGTATACATTATACTTTTAAACAGGTTGTTTAAACCCAGTACTCTAACAACCTGTTACTTAAAAACATTTTTGCTGTTTACATGTGTATAATAAAAATATATATGTGATGCAACATGAAAGTCATTAACATGTGTTAACTTAATATGTATAATATTTATGGAATTCTGTAAATGTAAATACATTTATGGAAATATTATGACGCTTTGGAAGTCGTTTTACTATTTTAACTTTGGAAGTTGTAAATAATATAAAAAAACTATGGCTTTGCGCGTGTGTGCGTGTATGTGCGTGTGTGTGTGTGTGTGTGTGTGTGCGGTATGTGTGTGTGTGCGTGCGTGTGCATGTGTGTGTGCGGTATGTGTGTGTATGTATGATAAAATGTAAATGAACTCGATAGGTCCTCCACTCGATATAAATGCGATGGGTTGGTATGGAATGAGAGCACCCTTCTCCACACTGGTTTGAGTTGGTGGAATGGTAAGCGTGATATATTTCGCTGGCTTCTGTTTCGGTATTACGTGCGGCGTTGTAAATATAGCAAAGGGAATAAAGATGGCAGCTTCCATGATTGTTGTACAGTCGTGACATTTGTCGGAATAATCTGGATTTTTTTCGCAAGGAATACTCCAATGACCATGAAAACCATCTGGTACGTCTTATTTAGGGATATTTCATTACATATGTGCCGATAGATTTATGCCAATAAATTCCTTTAAGGAAAAAAGGTGCAATCGTTATGAGTTATTTCTTATAACAATATACATGCAATGCATTTCTTATGTATTTTAATGTTTTTCAAGAGGCTATTTTTAACCAAATGATGAAAATAAAATAATTGATCTTATGATAGGCAAACCATCATTGACTAAGAAGAAGAAAACCACACAGAGAGAAGGAAAAAAAGAGGGTGCGTTTTCTCTTTGCAGTACTGTAAGGCAAAGCATATGTCTACGGAGTTAAGGTTGATTATCCACGCATGAAGTAGCTTGGTATAAACGTTTACCTGTACAGAATTTTATAATTATGGACTTCTTCACTTCAACAACGACACGACAACAACAATGTATTGTGATGTGTGGACTGTCGTTCCAGTTCAATCGTGTATGATAATGCTACGTGCCTAATAATTGTTCTACATACAAATCAAATCCTTAATCTACACGTTCTTTTCATTATTAGGGAGAGATCTGACCTGGCTTAATCGATCCATGATGCAGATCAAATGCACTTCAATAAAACAGGGAGAATATGAAGGAAAAAAGGCAACATTGAAAATCCTGGCACAGGAATTTGAAGAGGTCAAACAATCTACAATGCTATCTACAATGGCTGAAGTGAAGTAAGTTCGTAAAACCAACTAAAAAATCCTTTGGAACAAATAAGCCCCAAGCATGGATGAGGCTGGGCTTTTGGGCAGAGCTAGTTGCATGCGTCTTCATAATAATGCTCAATGATGGGCTTAATGTCATCATTAGGGGTATTTCTCGTGGTTTGGCAAGAACAGTTTCAGGATCTTCTTACTCAAATTCATGGATTATTTCTTTCTTTGGGGGAGGAGTGATGTATGCAATCGGTAAGACATAAGATACAACTTTGTACGGCATTGTAATAATAAGATGGTAAAATAGATCATTACATGTGCATAAGGGTTTTCCCTCAATAGTTATCCCTCAGTATTGTGCTTGGAACGCAATTATCTTTGTTTGGTACATGGCTGGGACATGGAATCCTATTTGGTGGCATTATTACAGAGAATTTTGCGATTGGGGAGGGGTGAATACTCTCAGAGGTTGTAACAATCTTTGTTTTGATGGTTTAACAGTTTTCCTATATTTAAAGTAATTATATCTAGGAACAGCATGCAGACATATTCTGCTGCCCTTCCACGGCAAAAGGTGGACTAACATTTTCATGTTTCGGCGATAAAGGGGAAAGTTTAATTTTGTTCCCGCCAGGAACAGCTCATTTGGTTATATTCGGTGCTAACCTATTTCAATATGTTGACAGCTTTGGCCTTATTGGGTGAAATAAAATTTTCTGATGTCGTTGTGTATTTTTACGTTAAAAAATTTTATTAGGCCTTTTACCAGAGATTATGCAGTTTCCAAAATTACACAAAGGTTGCTAATTGTACACTAATCCTAATCTTTTTTTTTGAAATGAATAGAAATATAAATCTTATTTCATTTTAACTTGTCAGACGAACTTTACATTATCTTTATTTACTTAGTATTAATTAACAGTGGGTGGGCCTGAATACTCATATGATTTGAATTTCTTGCTCTATCGCTGCAATAGGGTCTGATCCATTTCTTCCTGTTTAATAACAAAGTTGATAACAGGGTAGTGTGTTTATTTCAATAGATTTTGATATCAATCTTCTAGCAAACACTTGCATAGGCGTAAATCCCGGGGGGGGGGGGTGTGTTTTGGATATATCCCCTAAATACGAACGAATCCCACAACACACACCCCCCCCCCCCAGGTTATGCCCGCTCATGTGTTTTTGACCAAAAATAACCTCTATTTTACCATAATAGTTTAAAATTGTAATTTCCTCGCGCTTCGCGCGCCTTTTTGTTCTAATACAATTACATTTAACGGTTTTAGCTTCTAATGGCATTTTTTTCGCGACGCTGCGCGCGCACATGTGCTAGTATAATACTTTTCAGCAAATCCAGTTCAATCAACCAATTTCTCATCAACCCCCCGCCCCCCATCACAAAGAAATTTACGGGCCACTGAAACAATTTTAAAAAATTGATTTCAGATTGTAATTATTTTGAGCCTTCCTTAATACAGAAAACAATGGTGCAAATTAATGGCGTATTCTTGGTGTAAGAAGACCTGGATGAAATAAGCCAATCACGCCAATCCGGAATAAGCTACAAACCCTTCGACTATTTTCATGTCTATGGCATACTTAAATATTTTTCGTGTTAAATACATAAAGATTAAAAAAATTCCTTTGGAAGGATTATACGGAACTTTGCATTTTTTCTAAGAATTTTTTTTATTTTTTTTAAAAAAACTGATTTTATGTTTCCAAATTTTTAAGATGATAATGCAAGACCGACTATATTGTTAAATCATTTTACTCAAACCCTATCAGGTTTGATTGTAATATTTTCAATCACAAAATGAAACCTTGTAAAATTGAAGATGGACTGGTTCTCCAACTTCAGTGAGGCCCTTTTGCTGTAGCTACTGTTCTAATAAATGCACAGTGCAATGCCTTATTCACTGTGGGCATTGAAGTCACAGCTTCTGATAGCAGCTGATTTGGCCATTGTCTCTCTCCTAGCCATCTCTGTGTCCACTCAACAACCGCTCTGCTTACTATCAGTTAGGCCCTTTTGTCATGGTTAAATTAGGAAATTAGTGAGTAAACTGAAGTTAAAATCCTTTTGGACATGTTTATTTCTAGAAACAGGGATCTTCCAAAGATGGGTTCTATATCTATAGAGAGGAAAAACTTTACGTAATCTTTAGAAATTCATCGTCTCGCATGTTTTGCCGACCCCAAATAAACATAGAGTACCACAACACTAGAAAACAATGGCTGCCTCCGCTTCTTCCACATACTGTGGTTCCGCTTTGCATTCACTAAGGGTAAGGGATACAATTGATGTATGTTTTAATAGTGTCCGTGTAATAATATGCACCTGGATCATTGTGCTCATATACTCACTCCTTGGTTGCTTAGCCGCTTATGTGAAAAGAATGTATTCATGGCGGTTTATTTAAATCAACGACTGACGTTCATTTCCATGGTTGTGTGGGCCATGGGTAGGACAAAATTAACCACCCAATAGCACCCAACATCCACAACTGATATTTTGCCGCGGATTGTTTGTATCGACTTGACATTATGTGTGTATACAAGTCACACCCAAACTAATAATTATTCAGTGCAATATTCAAATGTCAGCGCCCACCGGACACTGGTTTTGAATGGGCTTCACCCCCTGGATATTTCTGACACAACTGTTTTTTGGTTTTTTTTTTCACATGTAATATATGTACACAACACCTACAGTATACTCATTTCTGAAAAATTGTCAGTAAGGCCTTTTGCCTTGAGGGTGAGAGAATTTTTCATATAAAGATAATTCTCTCTCTGTCTCGTACATTACCTCAATGTTACAGGCCTATTGGCAGTGCCTTGTGTAAGACATTTAGTATCAAAGGTTGTCATGGCAAGTACCACCCTGACGAAGTTTCTCTTTCATTGGAGCATCATTTGCTACAAGACTGTGGCGTCTCTATGTCACATTTGCATTGGCAGGTTTAGTGAAGTAAATATTATAAATATAATGAACTGGCAAGATGTGCAGAAATGCAGATGGCGTAGTTTTCTTTTTGTTCGTAATTATGTATGTCAATGTGTGTAACCTGGTAAACGTGTGGGTCAATTCGAGATATGGATGTTCTAAGTTCACCAAAAAATAATAAATAAAACAAAAGAAAATATTATCAGAAGTAGGATATTTGCACAGATTTTCATTTTTTAAACTTATACAAAAACCGCAGAACCAACGAACTTTTGGAAATTACTTTTTCTTGAGGTAGCTAATGCGCCATAAAAACAAAAGGGAGGTGCTATGACAAGAAATACAATGGCTTAAATCCGCGCAAGTGCTCGTGTGTTTGTTTGTGGGTGTGTGCTTGCGGTTGTGTGTGCGTGTTCGGGGCGTTGGTGTGGTTGGTGTGTGTGTCGTGTGTGTTGTGTGCGTGTGTATTCGCCTACAACCGAGGAACACACACCTGACTTTTTACTATATAAACGAGTACCCGTTACAAACGACACCGTGTCGTTTGTAACGACGTAAATCTTCTAAGTATTCTTTAGGAAGTTGGCTATTGACATGATCGTGTCAATAACGTCGCCCGAAATGGCGATGGACACTATCATGGTTGTAGAAAGTGAATTGCTATGGAGCCGATAGGAGTACTGTGAGGTGTGTTTCTATATTGTGGCCCGAAATTAGGCCAATGCTGCAGGACCATATGGTCCAGGACCATAAATAATCTGGAACAATATGTCAAATATAGTCCAGGACCACATTTGGCATATGGTCCTGGAGCATAAATAAAAAAGAGCATATTTAAATATGCTCCTGGAGCATCTGGAAAAATATGTCAAATAGGCCTAATAATGGTCCAGAGCCACATTGCCATATGGGGAAAGAATTTAGTATTCTGCCACAGGCTACGAATTCTGCAACGTTAACGGAATAAACCGCATGTTAAAGGTGCCGAATTTTAAGTGGTGGCAGAATACTAAATTCATCTCCCATATGGTCCTGTAGCATAAATAAAAAGGAGCATATTTGGTTATTCTCCTGGAGCATATTCAAATACACAAATGGTCCAGGCCTGAGCATATTGCAAATATGCTCCTGGAGCAGTGAAGAAATATTTTAACTACTGCTCCAGGACCATATTTGCCATATGGTCATGGAGCATGTGCACTAAAATTTGACTTAGAATATTTATCCAGATTACTTAAGCTCCATGACCATATGGTCAACCATGTCAATATCCTCGCCCGAAATGGCTATTGACACGATCATTGTGTCAATAACGTCGCCCGAAATGGCTATTTACACAATCATCGTGTCAATAACGTCGCCCGAAATGGCTATTGGCACGATCATCGTGTCAGTATCCTCGGCCATTTCTTTATTCCGTTAATAATTAATTTCTTAGGTTTTAGGGTTAGGGTTTAGGGTTAGGGATTATGGTTAGGGTTTAGGGTTAGAAGTTAGGTTTAGTGTTAGGATTAACCCTAATTCTAACCATTACCCTAACCTAAGTCCACGTAACGGTAGATCACTGGGCTTTATTTAGCCTGCGGCGCAACCCTCTCATGAATATTCATGTAATGAACTCATATTAATAAAATTCATAATTTTCATAAAATCTCTATTCATAAAATCTCATGAATCATGATTATTCATAAAATCTCATAAATATTCATAAAATCTCATAAATATTCTAAAATCTTCTCATAAATATTCATAAACTTTAAAAGAACCATTAGATTTAGGTAATTTTTGGCCTGCGGCGCAAAACATTTAGCTAAGCGACTTTATAGAGACCTGCGGCGCAAGCTAGTTTTACAGTTTTAACACTACCACCAAATTTAACCCATAATTCCCTCCTGATCAAGCCCGCCCTTTAAGGGGGCATCGGCGCTAGCGAGTTATATAAACAAATTTAGATTATTAAATTTATAGGCCTGCGCAAAACCAGTTACTAAGCATTTATAGGCCTGCGGCGCAAACGGTTAGCTAAGCGACTTTATATGGCCATGCGCGCAAGCTAGTTTTAACAGTTTTAACCCCAAATTTCCCTCCTTCTTCAGCCCGCCGGCCCTTTAAGGGGGCTATCGGCGCTAGCGAGTTCAGAATAAACAAAATATTAGATTATTTAAAATTTATAGGCCTGCGCAAAACATTAGCTTAACTACTTTAAGGCCTGCGGCGCAAAACATTTAGCTAAGCGACTTTATAGGCCTGCGTCGCAAACATTCGCTACGCGACTTATAGGCCCTGCGGCCGCCCTGCGGCGCAAAACATACAAAACTGCAATATGCCCTGATCTTCAACCATTAATAGCGAATAACAAACTTCCAATTTCAATTAAAGCGGAGCTGCAAATTTCTTTAGAATGAAATGGCCGTGGAATTGTTACCGAGATTAAAATAAAAAAAAATAAAAACCAAAAGTCTGTCAGCAATCCCCTGCTACTAAAAACATTAATCAATCTAACCGTATTTTACTAAGTTGATCCGGTGTCATAAAATACAGTGTCCGCGAACCGTCCTACCGCCCATCAGCCTTTAGGCCAAGAAAACAAAAGTATGTGGTCGCAGACGAACATGGGAAAAATGCGAAATGCGTTTTTTTTTCTAGAAAAGTCTAATGCGAAATGCGGGATTATTTTTTTTTTTTTTTTTTTTTTTTTTTTTTTTTTTAAAAATGTTCCCAAATTTGTCATTTTTTTTCTGAAAATTTTTCCAAAAAAATTTCAAGTGAGCAAAAACCTAAAAAAAAATAATGCGCTAAAAGGCCATGCGCTTGGTCTTCTGAGACAAACTTTTTTTCCTTGGCCTTATGTTCTCCATTGAGTGCTGTACACATCATTTGTTTTAGCACTGTACCCAAATGGCCTCTTCTACAAGATCACGGTTTATTCCGTTCATGTTGACATGGTAGCTAGGACACTCTCTCACGGGAGACACTACACTGGCAAAGGTTAATCGGTATTCAGTGAAGTCATATACTGATATGGAAACATCTTTTTCTGTAATGAGGCAATGAATGTATTAATGAAATATATACAGAAGTGGCTGAGACCAAACCGATTCTGAAAATGGACCAACAATGCATGCCTTTACATTGTATTATTTATAATGCACACAATATTTTTCAGGTATAGGACTCGGGTTAACCTATCAACCATCTCTTGTCATCTTGGCATACTACTTTGACAACAGACTTGGCAGGGCTAATGGTATTGCTGGTGCGGGTGTTGCAGTTGGCGTGTTCGCATTGCCTCCGTTCCTTCAAGTACTCATAGATCAGTTAGGTTGGCAGGGAGCTCTTCTAATTGTCGCCAGTTTGGTAGCAAATATTTGCGTGTGTGCTGCTATTTATAGACCTACACCTCTTGAAATAGAAAGCCGAAATCTTGGAAGGACCCAAAATCAAATATGTTCACCAAAAGAAAAACACAGCATTACAGTGGAAGGCGAAAACTAATGGTTGTAAGAACTGCCTTGACAGCTGTATGGGAGCTTTTGATTTAAAATTGTTGAAGAAAATAAGCTTTGCCCTCCTGGTTTTTTCATACATGTTAGCTGGTATCGCCTTTGTAACTACGATGCACTACCTTCCAGCCAGAGCCGTGCATGCTGGGATATCTGATATTAAAGCAGCATTTCTAATCTCTGTTATTGGAATATGTTCATTTGTCTCTAGAGCCACACATGGGTATATCATAGATTACCAAATAATGACTCCTTCTGCTTTTACTGCAAGTTCATACTTCATGCTTGCTATAGCCACAGCTCTCAACCCAGTCACCGACAAGTATGCAGGTTTAGTTACTCTTTCAGCCATGGTTGGTTTATTCAGTGGGGCTTGCTTTGCAGTTGCTCCAGTTGTCGCTAAGGAATATGTTGGAGTTCAACGAGTTTCAGGTGCAGTAGGGCTTTTACTTCTATTAGATGGTATTGGCGTATTCCTTGGCTCCTATTTAACCGGTGAGTAAAATTACAGTTGAGATTCTTTATTATTTTTGTTGTTCTTGTTGTGTACAGAAGATGTGGCACATGTAGTCACGCTGGCAGCCAATAAAAGAACGATTTCTGAGCCAGGCTTTTTAACTTTGGCAAATCAAGAATATGTAATAATTCGAGTTCAGTGTTCCAGGCTAATCTGCAAAATCTTAAAAGTTCAAAGAGGCTATCCACAGCTAGTCACTTTGTGGTACAACAAAAGAATCCGTGTGTGATTACAAACAAATAGGGTTTCCAACTGAATGAGCGAGTAGGCATTCTTGCAATATTGAAATGTGGTCTGCGTGTTAGTGTTACAGCATACTGCAATGCCCATTGAAAACTACAGAGAGTGCAAGGTTTAGTGAATGAGTTTTGCGTCTTTCGGGCGTTCAATCTCGGCCATTTTTGCACGTTATTTTACAAGCGATTACATGAAAGAGCAAGGTTTAGGCAACAAAATGTATATTTCGGAAACTCTCAAAATTATCGAATTTAGCACATGCCGAGATCCCAGGAGGAGATACTTTTTTTGTGGCAATTGTATATGGAGTTGCACTGTACTCTGGCCAAAGACACGTGTTGGCTTTTTGTTTGAAGAGAATAAACCAAAATCAGGTAGCACCTCGACGGGGCGCTTTCTCATAACTAAATAGGATGAACTACAATCTTAGCCAAAAGTGTTGGAACACTTTTATAGGCCTACTTCAAAATGCCCCCTCTCCCCCTTGGACAATGTTGAATCCTGAAATTTTGTTCTTGCCACACTACAAGAACCCAACATTGATTGGTGGGGATAGGGAGGGGTGCATGGATAGAGAATGCTCCAAGCCTCCCAACCCAAGTTGACATGATTTCCTATATATCTCTTTAAGAGAAATACGGCAAATAATCGGGGCAAAAAGAGCAGTCGTGTTCCAACACATTTTGGCTAAGATTCAAACACAGGTAATGTTATGGCTACTTGTCAAGAAAATGTCTTTTCCTATTTGGGGTATGCAGTACTAGATCTTAACTTGTTTGACACTAGCCGATCTCGACAAGAACTCTAAAAGTTAGTGTCTCCTTAAATATTCTTTTGTTTTTCTTCTTATTTTTACAAGGTGTGTTGGTAGACGCTACCGGTAGTTACGATATACCGTTCTTCATGGCTGGTGCGTGTTTTCTGCTCTGCTCTTTATTCATATTTGCTCATCCCCTGATGCGATACCTCGGACCTAAAGATGAAAATGCTACCAGATCAAACACAAATTCTCTACACGGGCAACATAATGCTGGCATAGAATTGGAAAACTACAAAGACCGACCCATATAAGAAATATAGCATAGCACTTTATACAGCGATTTGTCTATTACTCTTTAAAGGTAAAAGAATGAAAGTCACTCTTAAAAGATGAGTGACCCATCCCTATTTAGAGTGAAAAATGAATCCGAAAATTACTCTAATCGAGTGAATTTATCACTCTAAATTAAGATGGGTCACTATTGCACACGCATTTCAAGAGATCACTCTGAGGAGTAGAAGAAGTGGCTACATGGCTTTTTAATTGTTATTTGTTTTGCACTGTTATTTGTTTTGTAGTTTGAGTCTGATCGGGCTCTAAAAAAGCCTGTCGGCTCATTTTGTTACGCAAATTAGCACTTTTTTTAAATATCTGCCGACTGACCAATGATTTTCATTCTCAAGTTAAAGATAACATTGTTTTACCAACACAAAGATGAAAAATATCAAAACAAGAGAACAAAACAACTACACAAGTAAAATTGATGATCTTTAAGCAGTATGTTGTATTAATTTTAGAGTAAAACCTTGCAAAGTTCATATAAAAACAACCTACCGACCGACCTTATTTTTTCCTCCGTTTACGGCAAACAAAAAAATTTTCAACGGCCTCCAGTGCAAATTTGTTGCTCATTCGTGAACCTTTTGTGAAGCCGTTATTTAACTATGTTAACGTTCTGAAATTTGTAATGATGTTCATCTATGAGGCACCTTAACTCAAGTCCTTGCTTATAGTAATCGCCATGTTGTCTATAAGCAATACAAGCTAGCTAAGCTAAGCTAGCAAGCTAAGCGGACAAGATAGCTCAATCAGGTAAGCGCTCGACTCCAGTGTATGCTCATCCATGCGTATAGGCGTGCGTTCGAGCCCTGTGAGATTCAGCTATCTTGTAATTTCCCTGGACAAGAAATTAACCGCTTGGTTGTCCCTATTTATCCATGCGATATTTGGGAAGCTGGTCCCGGCTGCGAGGGTTATCTCGATGTATGTTTGCTGATAAGGGAAAGCGCTGATCCCGATCTGCTGCATCCCTTGAAATGATGCTAAATGGTTTATGGTATGGTTGGGCCACAGTCAGAGGCCACAGTGATCAGCGACCATTTGTGAAAGCGCTTAGGCCAATAGCATAAGGCGCTATATAAATCTCTGCTATTATATTATTATTATACTAACGGATTTTGGAAACATTTGCATGAACAAGTATTCAGCCATAATGAAATCACTTCCACAAATTCGAAAACAATTTCGATGTTTACATTCTGTAAAAACAGTAAAAATAGCATAAGTTACAGGAGATTCTTGCCAAGAACAATCAAGGTGTTGACATCCCTGCCAGAATTTACAGTGCATCTAGCATGTCTTTTGACAAAATTCAAAAGCATTCAGGCGGGGATTCAGATATTGTACTTCAGGCTTGTAGTAAGATATTGATCTGACAAGTGAAAGATGGAATATCCGGCATTAGAAAATGGATTTTGATGATTTTACAAGAGAAGCATTTTTGTGTTTCATTCTTTTGCGACTTTTCAAATGAAAATAATTCTTACACACGATAAAAATATATTTGTTTTTAAATATCATAAATATTTCATTTCCTACTTAAGTCGACTAAGAAGTAATTGGCTAATTAAAATGGCGTAAATACGTAACTGCACTCAAAATTGAATTTCCTGTGTCGTGCAACAAAGTCGTATCTACCAGTTACGACTTTGTTGCACGACACAGGAAATTCAATTTTGAGTGCAACAAAGTCGCATCTACACCTAATTTGGCCTAATTCGCCTACTAACTCTGCAATAAATTGAGCCTTATAATTGGAATATATGTTATATTATGCGTATTCATTTACTTTGGTAAATTAAGTACTGAGCGTAATATTGAGTGGAAAAAGATCGAAACTACATTTTTTGATGTGTTTTTAAAGTTTTTCGTGCCAAAATTAGCATAAATTAGCAATTATTTGGTAAAAAACGAAATTAATAACCCCATAGAATATGTAGACTATTGGTAATCAAATGGTCAAATGAGTGCAAGTATTATATTCCCTGTACCTTTGGGACTATATGAAGGATTTGGGACCATTTTGAAAAAAATGGAGCATTCTGAAAATGTTACCCCAGGATGACCTTGAATCTTATTGTCCTATAACTGTTAAGCTTATTAAAGGGGTAAGCAGCGATAATTCAAGAGAATAATAAAATATATATATAAAAGTACATTTTTTCGCTTATCAGGGATAAGTGCTTACAATTCCATGTAACTAACTCCCGTAAATGCAAATGGTGCGCCCGCAGGCGGAGTGCCCATCTCTCTGTCATTGGCGTTTGGGCCAGACTCCCTAATATAATGTTGCTGTGGGGATTCGCCACTCCTCCCGCACAGCGAGTCTGTTTTGCATTCCCAGCATATGCCGGTACCCATTTATACTCCTGGGTGGAGAGAGGCAAGCGAGGTAAAGTGCCTTGCCCAAGTGTACAACACATTGGCGACAGCGGGGCACGAACCCACAACCTTATGTGAGGCGAGCGCTGTTCCACTGCACCACATGTGCCCACATAACTACTGTAATGTAGGAAAAAAAAACAATGAAAAAAACGAAGTAATTGAGGAAACTAGTAGTACCATCTCCCGCAATTAAACATTCAGTGATGGGGGCTCAAAATCTACACTAAATAGCTGATTGTGGTTTAAACCAGCACATAATAAACAAAGATCAGGCCAAACTGTGCAGGCCACGGTGCACAATATCACCCTTGAAAATCCGGGATATTCACAGGGAAAGGTTCGCCTTATCCCTAGATAACGAACGTTGACCTATATATAGGATAAGGCAGCCTTATCTGGGGTTTACGATTCCTTATCCGGGGTTTGGGTTCCTTAACCCCAGAAAAGGTGGCTTATCTATAGGTTTACGGCCTTATCGGGAGTTTACATGCTGGGGTTTAGGTTCCTGAACTATTAAGGTGCCTTATCCCCAGTTAACGATCCTTTTTTGTCTAGTGGGTAGAAATAAACTAATAATCAACGTCTCTGTATCAGAAAAAAATGCATAGAATACGATTAGCTATGTTTAAAAAATCAAAAAGTGTCCCACGTATCATTTTTGTGCAAATTTATGCAAATTAGTATCGCCATTACAGAAAAATACAATCTTCGATATATCAAAGCCAATACTGTTGACAATGAATAAATGAGGTGCCTGGACCTATGTTTCAAGGGTTAAAGATCAAGATGGAACCATTTTGAAAATTACCAAATGTCCCCATGATGACATAGTTTGCATATTAGGGTCGCCATTAGCTTAAAATTCAATTTTCGGTATATCTCAATCAATACTGTTGAAAAATGAACAACTAAAGTGACTGGATCTATGTTTTCAGGGTCAAAGATCAAGATGCAACCATTTTGAAAATTACCAGATGTCCCCATGATGACATAATATGCAAATTAGGGTCGCCATTAGCTAAAAATCCATATTTGGGCATATCTTGGCCAATATTCCACATATCTGCCCAGATAAGATGACGAGACCTATATTTTGAGGGTCTCGGATAATTTAAAAAGTAAATTATGTCCATGTGTCACTAACATGTTCACTAAGAATACTAAGAATATGCAAATTAGGGACCTCAATGGGTAGACGTTTCATATAGAATAGAAGTCCCATTGATGCAAATGAGGTATTACAATTGATTCCGTCATGCGCTGTATGACGTTGTGCAGTAGTGCTTGACGGAATGAATGCCAATACCTCATTTGCATCAATGGGAATTCGATATGAAACGTCTACCCTTCAATGTTGATAGTCTCGTTTTCGGGGGTAATTGTAAGAAACTGCGTTGGCCAAGTAAATTAAGACACACGGTAGTGTGTCAACCAAGTTTAAATAAAACAACCCAAAAAAAACAAGAAAAAACAGCAAAAAAAGCATTGGAACATCCCTGATACAAGCGACACACACCGTGAGTATATTAACAGAACAAACTTCCCTTTGTTTGACGCGTGTTTGACGAGTAAAATCACTAGGTATCTTTAACAATCGCTTAACTACTCGTAATACAAAAGCATAGCATGCATTTCAACCATAAGAAGTATAGGAGTAATTTTCGAATACCCTTCTCAGGGGCAGAAGTTGTTGTGAAGTTCCTTAGGATTGTGTAGTTAATGTACGTGTTGGAGTTATGTTGGATGGGTATTTGTAAGTATGATGATACGGGTGCGAAGGGTATTTGTGAATGTATGTGTTAAGATATGGGTGCGAAGGGTATTCTTTTTGAGTGTAAAGATATAGGTGTTAAGGGTATTCTTTATGCGTGTAAAGATATGGGTGTGAAGGGTATTCCTTTTAGAGTGTTATTTCATGAAAATATATAAAGCGTTTTCTAAACAAACAAGAGTGAAGAAGAGTAGTTCTTTAAAGATATCCTTTGTAGCCTAGCCTATATTTTAATATAATCAAATCAAACTTCTTCGTATCATCTTCCGCGATTAAAATGTTTTACATTCCCCGTATCACACCAAGCATCTTTACGACTTTACGTAGGCCCTACCACCTTTTTCATTAATTTTTCGCACTTGGAGTCATTCTTCAAAGATGTCCTTCTTTCCCGGCTATATTTCACCAAACTAACCAACGAGGGTAACGTACATACAAGAATGAATTTGAGTTTTCTTTTAAATAGGCCTATTTCATTTTTCAATCCATAACGTAACAACAACAAAACAATTAAACACTCCATTAATATCCTTCTTTAAAACACAAATATTCTATTCCATGGTCCTTCTAAGATGAATGATTTTTAACGTGTTCCCTATTTCTAAAAACCCAAATATAAAATCAATAAGTTGGAGATTGGTCATTAGGAGATTGGTCATTCTTAAAATGTACAACAAAAGATTTCGAAATTCAATTTTGGTCTTTCATTAGCAAGCAATTATTCAATTATAAAACGAAATAAACATTAACTCATAACATTTGCACAGTAGGTCTAAACATTAACATTTTCCGTTTCGTATTTAACATGTTTTTTGTAGCATAAGTAATAATTATAAGTAGTTCTTTCCAAATATTCATCATAAAGAACCATAATTTAACATTAAAAACAAAACAAACTCTTCACAAACTGCATAAAGAACCATAATTTAACATTAAAAACAAAACAAACAAGCTCTTCTTCACAACGCTACCAGGTTTTCTAGCCAAATTTTGCAATTTTAGGAGTCGTTCTTTAAAAAGAAATATCACTTAAAGGTGCAACGAGAGACTTCACATATCAGTGTCCCTAAAAAAATCGAAAGTTCCGATTTTTGCTCTGATGTAAAGCTTTCCATCAAAAATATCCCCATCTGAAAGGATTAAACTGAGAAATGTTTCTTTGGTACCAAAATTGTGCAATTTCTAATTTCGTATGGGAGCAAATACAAAATTCAGCCTATGTTTTACATTGAAATATAAGCAAATCAAAATCCCCTTTTTTCTCTCTTTTAAGACATTTCTGTTGCCAAATATAAGGTAAGAAATCTATTGAGTGTCTAATCTATTTGAAATTACTATTATGACACAATATTTGGGTGCCTCAAAATCTCTCGTTGCACCTTTAACATGATTTCCAAACGATTAACATAATTCCTAAACAAACACGGTGAACATGAGACGTTCTTTCAACACAAACGGCAAACATTGAACATAGTTGTCCCTTTCAAAAAACAATAAAAATTCCTTCATATTCACCTCGTACGTACTTGTTAAAACGACGCACACACACTTAGCCTATATATTCTATCAAACATAGCCGCGCGCACACACATCATCAAACATAGCAGATAGACATGCACAGACAGAGCTGTTGGGACGCACTTCTAATTGAGGGCGCCCACGAAGGCCTGGATACGGAAGGTGGAAACTCGTTCGTTCGTGCGTGCAAGTCCAAAATCACAGTGGAAGATCCGTCTTTAACCAGGAGTGCAATGGTTTTGGGGTGTATAATAATTATAATAGGCCTGTTTTGATATTAGAGTGTATCGGTGCGCATGGCTACAGAGCGCATAGCTCTGTAGCCATGGCGCGTATGTTCAAGGG